>JAAGNO010025757.1:8460-60470 GCA_033439905.1 Ceryle rudis
CCCCTCCTCTCCTCTCCTCTCCTCTCCTCTCCTCTCCTCTCCTCTCCTCTCCTCTCCTCTCCTCCAGGGGCCTTTTACCTAGACCAATTTAATCTCAAAACTGCAGCATCCTATAATGAAAGAACTCCATGCCAATATCCTGGAAGTGCCTTGGGCACATTACACTATTGCAGGCCTATTTCTAGTATTGATCAAAGCCCTTTTGGCTTCACACCAATGTCCAGGGGACAGCAAGATTGCTTGCTGATGGCTCATTATAGAAGTGATCTGTGTATGTGCTGATCAGACCTTTCAGGTGCTGCTATTATGCAGTTTTGCCAGCTGCTTTTAGAGACCCCAAGTACCAGAGTACTGCCAAGCACTGCAACCATTTCTAGTCCCAAGGAGGCATTTTACAACCTGTGTTTTTGTTTTCTTATTTTTATTCTCGGGAATTCCCTGATCATTTGTCCTTATATCAGAAAAACAGATGTTGAAATGGTGGAAACACATCTCTGTGTTTGCACCAACATAACCACTTAGAGAATTATCAGAGGAATTTAAATAAAAAGGCTCCAGCCATTGAAGGTAACATTGTAAACAACATCAACACCTAAAAATTTCTTCAGCTTTCAAGCACTGAAAAGAGTAGTGTTATCTTGGTTGCCATTCATAAGACAAGTTGGAAGTGAAAGCTTGCAAGGAAAATCTGCTATGAAGGTGAATGGTGAATGTTAGTAAACAAATACTGAGTGTGGAGTTTTCTCAGACCTTGTGATAGTTTCTGCTCTTATGAGCTCAAAATATAAATATGATTAATATTATTATTTGCATTTGAGTAGAAGGACAAGTTTTCCATTACTGTTAGAGATTGTTTTGCCAAACTATAGTCATCTGGAAGTTAGGACGTGGTGCAGATTAGTGTCCAAGATCCTTGTGCAGCCAATGAAAATGGTTAAGCACCTCTGGATAATGAAGCGAGAGGAAGTGTTAGGTGTGGAATGACTTGCTCTCTGGAAGTTCTTGTCCTTCTGCCCGTGAAGAGCAATAAGAACAGCCATATAACTTCTAGGTGCCTGTGACCAGGTGAAGTGAATTTCACAGAGAATTGTCAAGGGACTTCCTGAGCATGTGGTCGAAGTAACTACTGGTCTTTCAGATGATGTTTTATAGTCAGAATATTTAATGGTCCTGAATCAATGGATATGTTTATTTCTAGATTTTCTCAAACTTCCTTGTCATTTTAACTTTGTTTGAAAATGAGAGATTTTTCTACTTTCTGCAACATGAATATGCAAGAATGTTGAGGGACTTCATGCAAGTGATGCATGGTGGTTTACAGAGTTCTGAAAATTCTATTAATGGTGCCTTAAAAAGGGCAACCATGTGGTTTATCTCACGGTTAAGGTTGTAACAGTGCTGCATGTTAAGCAGGGACTTGATTTGATATTGGTCTTGGTGTCCAGTGTTATTAATACAGATTTTGCAGCAAAAGCAGTTCATCACAGTCTTCTTCTGTGTGACCCATCATCTTTGCCAGTTCTTTGAAGCCATATCTCAAAAAGTTTTTGTATATGACTCAACACTTAGTAGTGTTCTTTTTTTCCTAACTTTGAACCACAGAATCATAGAATGGTTTGGATTGGAAGGGACCTTAAAGATCATCTAGTTCCAACTTCCCTGCCAGTTATTAAACTTTGTGTATTTACTTTATTAATCTGATTGTCTTGTGATTTTCTCCAAGTGTGTCTTGAATGTGTGATCTATTTTTGATTACATTTGTTAAAATTTGTCAACATTTGTCAAAAAAGTAGTCTATTTATGAAGACTAGACAAGAATAATCAACACACATTTGACACTTTCTGAAAGAAAGGCAGGGTGTGTGTGTTAGCACAATTGTGTGCTTTTCCAGTTATATATTCAGCTAGGTTCAAAACGGTTCCAACGTAGTCTCTCTCTTGTCCTGTGGTGTTGTCACAATGGCTGTGTGCAGAAGCAGGACTCTTTGCAGGGGAAGATATTAGAGGGATTGTGACAGAGAGCAAGGCTCCATTGGAAACCAGTCTGCTTTAGACTGCACAGAACAATTTCTTTGTAAACATACTGGTAAAACTTTGTATTATTCAGATCCCTTTTTATCACTTACAATGAATTATTACTTTATTTACTTCACTTCAGGAGAGTTAATATGTGTGAGGCCACTCTCCACCTCCAATAATAATGTGCATCTTCTCTGACTGCTTCTCAGTTTGTATTAGTATGCTTAAGTTGTCACCTGTACCAAACACTTTCCTTTCCTGTTCTCTGACTCTTTCCAGAAGAGCAGTCATTTATACACATCAACACTTGAGATGTGATTGTAACTTAAAATTTGTGTTGATGCAAAAGTTCATCATTGAAGAATATCAGATATAATTTTAAGATTATGTGGGCAACTTTAAGAAAGGGTGGCAAGCAGACACATCTTCTATTTCCTGATGTATAAATTGAAAAGTTTGCTAGTTCATCAGGTTGTTTATTTATGACAAGCATTCTTCTGGGCAGCTGCCAAGCAAAAGGCTACACCTGGTCAACGCTTCTCCTCTTGTGTGTGTACCTGTTCTTTTATGCTTTTCCATATGTACTGCTTAAACTAACCATGATCCATAGGCACAAAATTCTGCAGTAGTTAGAGGACTTGTTTGTTCATTTTTTGAAAAACCCTTTCTTTCTATCATGTGAGAAGGCAGTAAAAACCAAACAAACAAACAAAAAAACCAAGCCCAACACAATAAAACATACAGTTACCCTCAGATAAAGGTTTACTTTCTTTTGGGTTCAATTTTCCTGGTATTTTAAACATCTCTTATGCTTGTGACAATTTGTTTTACTCTTTGATATATTCCCACCTGTGATGCATCACTGAGCACCAGATACCCACAAGGAAGCAAGCTAAAATGTATTCACCTGCTTGGAATTTTCCTTTTTCTACAGTGGCTGTGGAGAAACCCCACCCAGAACACTGCCTCATCTGCATCATGCCTCTAATCATCCTTTTGTCCCTCAGAAAGCACTCCTGCTGAGAGCTAAGGGAGAAATCCTGCAATTTCTTCATTTTGGTATCTTGCTTTACCATCTTCATTTCCATTTTTTGTTTGATAAATTAAATAGATAAAATGAACATCTTCTGCTTGAAGATGGCTAATCTTGCAGAATGTTTATTCATCAGGATTTGTACTTTGTCTTCCCATTTTGGGCAGTTGGCACTGGTTTGAGAAGCTAGCAAAAAAAACCCCAGATAGCTTCTTTGTTTAGAGCAGGAGAATAATCCCTCTAATGGGTCACAGAGGACCCGATATCCACTTCAGAGAAAGAAAATTATGAGTAGGTAAGTACGTTTTACATCTCTCTAGTTTGTGGGAAGTGCTCTGTTTCCAAATGACCCTTATTTCCCATCTGGGCTCTCTGAAGCTAAGGCCAAAGATATTACTGCATTATGAACTACGCTTAACAGCTTTCACTGCTCTCCTGGTTCTCACTGTGAGACTGGAAAGAAAGAACAAGGTGGCAACATGCTGCTGTCATGAAGTGGAGTCAGGTGTCCTGCTAAACCTGACTAGTCTTGCCCTCTGGCACTACAACTGTAATATGGGCATCTTTACCAAACACAGCTTGCTTTTCAAACACTGCCACTCCTCTCCATTATGAGGTCCCTGCTCCATAAGGGTTATTTTGTCACCTTGAAGGGGACAGCTGTAGTCCAGGATGATTCGCTTCAGAAGTTGCCACATGCTGCAGAAGACATTTGTAGAATCATTAGCTTTGCCCTAACACTGTCTACTTGAAGTCTCAAATTCATTGTGTCCTATGCTTTAAGAAATGTACTGTGTTAGAAGTCCATGGCCCTAATGAAAAATAACTCATAAACTCAAGACCTTTGTAGTACATAATGAATACTAAGCAGTTTTAAAAGCACATGATGCACTGTTTCTCAGCAATGAATTTCTCCAGATGAGAGACTCAAATATATTTAAAAAGTAAATTAATCTAGATTCACTTAAAGTGACAGATATTTTCTCTAAAAAGTAATATTAAAAAAAAAAAAGTTGGAATTCCCCAATATCAGAGAAATAGACACATAGAAACATGTCTGTGTAGACACATACATAGACAATAGTTTGGGAAAGTCACTCCTTTATTAAGTAACACACCTGGGAATTATCTTTCAGCAACTCATCCAGGTTTGGTCTTCTTTTGTCTGCAATCTGTTTTTTAGCCCTTTTTCTCTCTGACATGTTTGATGGAGGTTTGTCATCAGCAGTCATCCTATCATGCTGGCCTTTGCTGCTGGGCCTGATACTCTCTTCTCACAAGGGAATCATAAGGGGAAAAAGAGACCTGGGGCTTCTTAGTCTGGAGAGAAGATTGAGAGGGGATCTAATTAATGTCTATAAATACATGAGAGCTGGGTGTCAAGAAGGCAGGGACAACCTCTTTTCACTTGTGCCTTGTGATAGGATGAGGGGCAATGGATTGAAGCTCAAGTACAGGAAGTTCCACCTCAAAATGAGGAAGAACTTCTTTACTGTAAGGGTTACAGAACACTGGAACAGACTCCCTATAGAGGTTGTGGAGTCTCCTGGTTCAAGTTCTGGTTCAGGTTCAAGACCTGTTTGGATGCATTTCTGAGTGTTCTACCCTATTTTTGTCCTGCTCTGGTAGGGGGGTTGGACTCAATGATCTTCGGAGGTCCATTCTAACCCCTAACATTCTGTGATTCTGTGATCAGCAGCATTGGGAAAAACAGCCACAGACCACATCTTCTTTAGGAGATAGTTTTCTTTCAGTCTGATTTTAATCCCAGGTCACTCCTCACAGTCTGCCTCAAAACACTATATAGTCTTTGATTATCCAGTACAAATTTAGCGAGAGTTCAGTTTCCTTTCTGAACAATTACTTTAACTGAACAACTGAACACATGACAAGTTATGGAAGCAGTATCTTTACTACCAAACTTATTAAAAATCACCTTTTTCTAAGAAAAATTAGAAGTAAGAACCCATCAAATTCTTATTACTGAGACTGTCCACTGCTGGAAATCCGTGCTGAGCAGCTGATGAGATGTTGGTAGAAATACCCACCTGATCTGACCCTATTCTGAAGAGGTATTTTGTACACAATGTTGAAAGAAACCTTCTACATTAGTAGAATGAAATAGTAGACTTTATTAAGAGAAAAATAACTAGTTTGCCATTTTCAATAAGAATACTGTGATGCAATCCCATGATTCAACAGGAACACTATGATTTGTCATTTGTGCTGTGATTAATTTTATCTGAGAAAATATCAGAAACGTACACCCTAAATTTATTATCTGCCTAATACTAGGCTTTTTCTAATCAAGCATATAGAAGGGTTGTGTAAATGTTATGGCCTACCAGAGTTTGCAAGTTGAGCGTCAGCTTTTGTCTAACCAAAACAAAGTCTCAAACCTGTGACAAAGGTGTACCTAAATTTCAGGTAGGAAGTCCTAAGAGAACTTCTGAAATCACCTACACACATGAAGAATGAGGAGGGGTGGGCATTTCAGAAGATACTGAGAGATCAGTCATGGCAATTCCACTGAATGTGGAGGAAACCAACACACAGTACTTCCCTCAGGCTAAGCAGCAGGCTGTCCAGCCTCTCATGCAAGTAGGATTTCAAGGAGCAAGGTGCTCTTACCAGAAATGGAGGCACTGGCAGCAATGCACTGGTGTGACTTGCTCAGCAGATGTGGGAGGGTGAATGCCCATGTGCCAGATGTGAGGATTTCAACTAGGAGGCAGAAGAGACACCAATAGTTGATGTGAGGCCCTTATGGAGTTGAAGGGAAAGCAGGAAACTAGAATCTTGACCTACCTGCAATGGTACATAGCTAGAGTTCCAGACCTTGGCCCTTGAAATGAGTGTAGGTTTAATATTACACCATCACTGATAAAACAGTGAACCACCCAAGACTACTTTTCCTCAGCAGAAGTCCTAACATAGAGGCTTCTCATGCTTCTTCACATTTGTCTGGCTTTCAGGGAGAGAGGTGTACACCTAACATAGCCCTGGCCTGATGTTTGAGGCACTTTTTCATATTCATTGAGGTGGGGCCATCTAGCAGCTGGTTTTGTCTTCTTTGGGTATTTAAACCACTAAATTGTAACAGAAGAGAGACCGAAGAGCAGCTTTTATGTTAAAACACAACTAAACTTGCCAGTTCAAGCAGGGTTAGTGTAGGTGGTTCAAAGTCTACACCTAAATTTCCTCCTTCTTATAAGTAAACCAACTTATAAGTAAACCTACCTATCCCATAAGAAGAGAGTGTTTCTGGGTATGTTTGCCTCTACCTACAGGCAGCTGAGTAGCTTTCCACAGACTGGAAGAACTGAGTTGTAGCACTGAAGACTTTGAGCAACACTGGGGTGTGGGCAGTACAGATTGTTATCTGTGATTTATGTGGAACTTTGGTTCTTAAATCACAGCTTAGATTGAATACAGAGGGATGGTAGCAGGCCTTTACTTTTTGAGCAAAGAAGCTACGAATCTCATAGAGTCACCAGTCTTAAGGAGAAGATTTTTTAAAGTAAACCAGTAACTTTTGCAGAAGTCATGATAAACATTGCAGTATAATTTGATAGGCCCTATATATCAGAGAAATATACTTTTTTCCATCCCAAATCATGAAAATGCTAATATGCTTTTTATCTGCTAAAGATAAGGGAAGAATTCAGTTTACAGAAGGCCTGAAATATAATTTAATCTTTGTGGGACCATTAGCAAACATATGCAATTTCAACTGCCAGCACAGCTAAAGCAAGCAGGAATCTTTCATTAGAGGAAGGACAATATTCTGCAATAGTTTTCGTTCTCTTTCCTAGAGTACTTCATTAGTGTTCATGGGAAAATAAGTAATGTTCTATGAAATAAATAAATAAAGAATGTTCTATGAAAGTTAGTAATTGACAGATAATACATTTCAGTTTAGGAAAAAAAAAAAAACCAAAAACCAAAAACCAAACCAACAAAACCAGATATAGATCTGAAGGAAAGCTTCTCAAATTTGTATCTTGGGGCTCTAGTAGCCTGCCTTAGTAACTTGGTGCATCTTTTTCTATGAAGTATCTGATGAAACTGTAGGACTTTTTGCACAAGTATGGTAACAGGTCACTGGTGAGAATGCAGATGAGAAGATATAGACTCCTGAGCTGCTGAATTCAGCAGTGTGTCTCTTACTGGGACTGAAACTTTCCTTTCTTGTATCTGGACCGCTGGAATGTGTATGAGCTGATAGCATCCATTGTACTATGACTAAGTGGTGGAATTGTCTGTCGTCCAGGAAGAATTCAACAGTGGGTGCTAAATACTATTTTTCTTCATAGCTATCAGTATTTTTTAAACAGCTTTTAAAATTAGCCTGTGCAATGGGCTGGAGAAGACTGTTTCTAAGCTCTATGACACGTTTCTGGTGGCTTTGCTGCAAGTACTGTGTCTTGTTAGAGATAAATCAGAGAACAAGGATGGTTATGGGATTTAGATCAAATTGCCTAAATTAACTTCAAGAGTCTGCTAATACCAGAATGCTTTGGTCTGTAGGAATCTGAAGACATTCTCAGTTACTGAAAGCCCAATACCTTTTTGTTTTGTTTTGTTGTTGTTAGAATTATGTATGGTGTGATATAAAAGCAAATTCAGAAAGCTTTCTTTATTTGCCTGTTTATTCAACTAAAATCAAAAGAGGTTTATATCTGAGAACACTAAGCTCCCTTATGTCACTGAGCTAATATTTTATTGTTATTTATTACCATACCTTTTGAAGGTGAAAGATATCGTTGTGTCTTGGCATACTGTATATTATTTGAATTAAGAGTAGTCCAGCTTTTCAAGAACAGGAAGGAAATGTGTGACATCTGAGGGAAGATTAACCAGAGGAAAGTAACTCTGCAGTGTTATCTTCACAGATGTGGTTTAGATTATTTTATAGAGGAGTCAAAGGTAGGCTATCATTTCTTCTGAAATCAGCAAATCAGAACATGCATGCCTGGGTAAAATTTGACCCATAGGATTAAGTCTGCCACTGCAAACAGAAGATGAGTGCTATCATATATAGCCATGTGTACATGTATGTTTATGAATGATTATACAGATGTGAAAAATCATGTATACTTTATTGCCCTTCTAAATGCCCTCCCAGGAGCTTTTCTCAGTGCTGCCAAACATTAAAGACTTTTGTTTGAAAGTGTGGAATTTGCTTTGTATTTCCTTGGAAAGGAATACATCTTTCACTACCACAACCTTCTGTAACCCTCCTGCCCTCCTCACTCCCACACCCCCACACAAAGACACTCCTTAATTGTATTACTGTTAGGCTGACCTCCAACCCGTACTAAAATGAGGACAAGGCTAGTTTTGTGTTTCATGGGATAACAATTTATGAGCAATTAAAAATGAAGAGACACAAAGCATTCATCACAGTCTCAGCTAGACAGGCAGCTGAGGTCAAAGGTTCTAGCAATGAAGTGTGCACAATATATTTTTATTTCTGTTTTCACTAAGAGGGAAACGAGTTAGCTAAAAATTATGGCATGCAGACTCCAGTTCAAAATAGGTGCACTTAATCTTTCAAGACAGTCCATGCTTGGGCAGATAGGGTATGACAGCACACACACACACACACACACACATGCTGCCAGTATCTGTAGAAGAATTCAGAACATATTATTGGCAAACTCAAACACACAGTTGCTTAAAATGAGATGCACCGAGTGCCCTGAATTCTTATGCAGCTTACAACTTAGCAGTTATAGTTGTCATGCAAAACATGCCTTTTTCTGTGATCCCTCAAAATGAAGTATGGTAGGATTTTATCCCTTTTGTCCATATTTCATACTGCATGTGGGAGTTCATGGAAACTTCACGTGTTTGCATTCCTGAAGCTACAGTAGCTAATTTACATAAATATGGAAATGAAAGTTCGCATGTTAGTGGCAGTATCTTGGTGCTTCTGTATCTCCACAACTGAAAAAGAAAAAAAATGTCCTGTAGAGACTCTTTATTTTTGTTTCTGTTATTTTTTAAGACAGACCATACAGTTCCACACCTGACATTGATTGCTGATTTAAGGTCTGTTGTCTCAGTCTGGCCTGAGCAAAAGTATTGGTGAATCATCTATTACATTATGCCATAAATCTGTCTCAGGGTGATTTTGCAATGTGTTGTATTTCTAACCTGGATCCAAACTAAAAGCTGAGAGTGAGCAGTTTTGAATTGTCATTCTAAAAGGACTTTAGCGGCTTGTCTAATCAAAGTACCTGAACGGCAATGCCAACAAGGACAAAGTGAAGCATCACCTAATGGGTTCAGTTTTGCTAGAACTGTGAATGAACATGGGCATATATATACATGTACAGCACTTGTGGGATTACAGTGATTGAAAGTCCACTTACATGAATAGGGACATTTCTAGCCTTCTGTAGTAATTTTCTATTAGAAGAGAAAATGTAGCTTAAAAATGTACTTCATTTGCATCAGAATCCCATCACTTTACAGGTGGATAAATAATGCAGACTACCAAGAGAAGCCTAGGGTCTTTGTGGTCTATTTTTGTTGACTGAGATGACACTATAGTTTATTCAATGAGGGATCCTTTTGAGTAAAAAAAGTGATTTATGTGAAGCATGACATCTTTTCTTCTGAATTAAGCCAAATGATCAGTAAAGAGGGTTGGTATTGATTGGACTATAGAATATGGTGCATTTGTTAAATGGGAGATTCTTTTCACTGTTGCTGAAAGCCAGTAAATCGTTCTTAAAGAAAACAAGGGAAAGGGAAAAACTCAGTGAGACTTTTAGTCACTTCTGGCAACTAGAAAAAAGAAAGCTTAATAAGAAAGCAAGGTGAGAGATTTGTGTCAGAAGGGTTTATTTCATTTCTGCAATTTTGGGAGCAGTCTTCAAGAAAAGAGATGATTCTGTCAAAGTAGTCAGAACATAGACATGATAATGGAAAGATGCTTTAAGCATTATAAGTATCTATCATAGAAACGTAGTCTAATAAAGTGAAGTGCTATCCTACATGCTAGGCCTAAACTACCCTGGAACATACACACTGAAAGCTGTTGGGAGCTGCTCACGTGTTTCTCGTGACCAAGTCAGTTAATACATCAGCCATGTTTGGGACTCATACTGCAACAGGACAGTGGCTCCTCTTTAAACACTTCAGAGTCAGCCACACTGAAGATCACGGGAAGGAGGCTCTGGGAAATTGTTATAATTTTTCTTTCACATTAAAGGACAAGACTGTGTAGACTTCATTCCTTCTGAGTCAGAGCACTACATGGGGAGACTAGTCTTTCAAGACTCATAAAAATCTGTGTCATTCAGGGGATTATGTGAGATAAAATATGGAAATTATTTCAAGAATGCTGATTTGTATATGTAGTATATATATAGTACATGTACATATACTATATATATAAAAGTACATATATAATGTTCTAACTATCATTGCTGTTAGAATGTGCAGTGGAATATGAAATTTTTACTTTAATCTTGAGTGGAGTGAGGCATGCAAATTCTTTCTCTGAAAATCACAAACCCACTATTAACAATAATCACAAATTAGAATTAGTTAATCAGAATACTTTTTTTTTTGGTGGAAAATTCCATAATAATTAAAGATTGAAACCATGATCATTTTAATTCAATATTTTGACTCCAATAGTAACTAATAGCAGTTATGGAATAACAGAACTGGGAAAGAAATGGGAATACTGTCAGGCCTCCATGAGTCCTTCAAAATATATAAAGAAACCTTTCCTACAGCATGTCTCTATTTTATCATTCTTCTCAGGGGAGTTTACATATTTGGTCTGAAAAGTGTGTTGTACTTGTAGAATCGAATGCCCCTGGCAGCTGTGGCCTGTCTAGTCAGCAAGGAACCAACACAATGCCTGAATAGCTCAGGAAGCTGAGAAGCTATCTGTCCTAACGATGGAGATATGTCTTTTCTCCAAGAGTTTTTCCTGGCCAGAGGAATTAATGCAAAATGAGAAGTAGGATGTTTTGGATTAAATTAGGTTGGATGCTTGTGGAGGTCTCTTGTGGATGTGTCCCATTCTATGTAGCCTTTAAAATTGCCTTCTTTTGCTTAGTTAAGGTTATGTTAAAGTTAAAGTCAAGGTGAGTCTGCATGTCTCCTTTTCTAGGCACAAAGGAAAGATCCTTCAAGTTTTCTGCTCTTCTTTTTTTGGCAGAATCCATGAACATTTTCATATGCCATTCAAAGACTGATCATGGGAGGAAAGTTTGTTGTTACACTAGTGTGATGTCCACATATTGAGTGTTCAGGAATTTTGTGCTAGTCTGCGAACAGGTTAATGTTTTTTCTTGCACAGCAAAAATTGCCTCTGGTGTCTTACAAAATTGCAAACTGTAGCGGTTATGAGAAAATCTTTTGCATGCATTGCTTTTAATGAGTCTGTTTCCTTTTCTTTTTAGAATTGGAACAGCCTACCTACAAGAACTTGGTCTGGAAGACAGTTGATCAGCTTGGTGATAAAGATCCTACTTCTAGTTGCTAGGTGAGGAGCAGAGCAGACAGTATGGTGGTGAGATGTCAGTGATGGGTCACACTGCCTTGACTGGATTCTGTGGCTGTCTGTCCATGTTTGGGCTAGGTTCAGTGCTGTTGTTTTGGCTGGTGCAAAGTTGGACTAGCTCTGGCAAGTCTTGACAAAGTAATAACAACTTGTATTGATCGCTAAAAGTTAGCAAAATATTTTTTTTTCACAATGATCACTGGTACCAAAGAAGTATGTTTAGGTTGTGGGTGTGTGGTTGGATTTCTGTCCCCAGGTACTTGTTCTTACTGGGGCCATCTACCAACCTGCTCAAACAGTTTTCCAGTGTCCACATGGTGCTTTTGTCTGGGATCAAATATTTTTCTGAAGGCCACCACAGCTAGGTTTGTCACCTTGTTCTGCTAAGGAATAACTGTGAGGTATGGAGGGAGGGAGGAAGGGAAGGAGAGAGGGAGGGCTGTGAGAGGTCAGGGAGTGCGTTCTGCAGCTCCCCTGGCCAAGGAGGGGGCCAGTGCATCCCTTCTGAGGCAACACCAGATCAGATATCCTCTAGAGAGACCTCTCTTGGAAACCGCTGATCTGATTATTTATACTAAACTCGTCAGGACAGTGCCAGAGAGTATCAAGAGGTCACGGGATATTAGTTAAATCATCAACACATTTTCGGGGGATTAATTCCGACATTATGCTTTCTAATGTGTAACACTTCTCATTTAATTGAGTTAATAAATTCAATCAAATGTTAACATTTGGTCTACAAAATAAGGAATCAAGTCTCAAAAGCATCTTGATAAAAGACAAGAATCTTAAATACATGGCTTCATAAATTATAGATGCATATATTTACAAACACATCCACATCCACAGTGGTATGAATATGCCCTTTAGTAAAAGAAACACAGAACACCTGAAGCCTGAATTATCTCTTCAGTGGATCTTGGAGTTACACTCTTGGACAATGCTGACAGACCACTATGTGGGCAGCTTATGTACTTCTCATATGGTCATGCTAAGTCTGTTTCGCCTTGGCTTAGCTCAGGACACTCCACACTTTTGCAAAGGCTGGACACAACCCCCTGACCCATTTTTCTCTAGATAAGAGGATTTTGGTGTAAGCCAAGGATAAATATTTTGTTTGTAGTGTTCTGTGAAGAACTGTGAAGCCAGGAATATTGAAATGTTTGTAGAACTGACAAGCACAGAGATCTGTGTGTAAAACAGGAAATAAAATCCAAATCCTTCAAAACAGCATACTCTTCCAATAACTCTCCTCTGTATGGAAAGGAGTTTTGCTCTGCAACTTCTTTTTTTTTGGCTGCTTGTCTCCTGGTGTGGTGTTGCAGTAGCACTGTCCCTGAGGCTGAGATCTGAAACAGGACACAGATGATCCTTGAAGTCAACGGGATCTTCAGCAGGAGCTTCTGGAGAGCTGAGGATGTTTGGAAATCAGCCTGTTAGTTTTTTTAAAATCCTGCCCTAAATATTTACAGAAACTATGTAACATTTCACGCCTCTCCGCTGTCCCTCTTTGTGGCCTTGATAAAAAGCATCACAAGAAGAAGTGCCCTGGTCCTGACTGGTTTCCAAGTCTCATTAAGTACAATGGGTTTGCAAGTGCTTCTGTACATACCGGCTGCACTACATCATCCCTTGCATTCCTGGGGCTGAAAGCTACAGAAGGCAGCCAACGGGGAGGGGATAAAGAGCACACTTTTTGAGACTCTCTTTTCCCAGATTCTATTCTTTGCTCCAAGCAAAGGAATGAAATCACAAAGCCATTACCTCATTTCTGAATAGTTTGGAAGGCAGCTCGCTTTGGTATTTTAAACTCAGGGGGGATTTTTCAGTTGTATGGAGAAGGGGAAATTTTGTGACTAATTTTTGTTTGTTTGTTTTATAAGACTCACACTTCACCACAAAATGAACACGAAACGGTAGTGATTTGGAAGTTGAAATGCGAGAGTTTGCAGGGGCTTGTTTCCCAGAATTTGATTACAGGCATATGTCTCCCCTGTGGCTTTTAAGATTTTAGTAATTAATTTTTTTCCTAGAATTTAGATGGTGCACTGTCTTTGTTTTTGCTTCCTCTGCTTCTCTTTTTTTTGTATACCACCTGAGTTTGCTAAGGAAAAAATAATCTTTGGGATTTTGTTAGGCTTTCTCATAAATCCTCTGCTTTAATTTGTTTTCTTCAAATTGCTCAATACAAAATGTACTAAAAAAATCAATGCTAAGAGTAACATCATATGGAGAAGCTTTAATTGTTCAAGTAAAACAAAAAAGTCTCACCTAGACATAATCACAAATGGAGTAGTTTGTTTGCACATGCTATCTAATTAATTTGGTCTTTAATGAAAAATTTTTCCTTGAACGGAGGACCTCGAAATGTCAGACAAACCTCAGTGCACATTGTTAAACCATTATTAAATAAACAGACATTCTCACATCAGAGCCGGTGCTTGGAGATGGTCTAGGCTTTGTATCCATTTTATGCAGGATACTCTTTTTCTGGGGATTCAGGCTAAGTAATTTGTTACCTTCTACCTGCTGTTAATGAAATTAAACAAATTGCTGTCATACAAATTAAATGTTGTGTAATATGTACTTAATACTTTGCTTTCTATCAGCAGTATGGTATAGTTTGCCAAGCTCTAACTGATTGCATGTGTGAAATCCAACATTATGTAGCTATTTTTATAAAGGGTAAGAATCTGCTGTGGTAGAAGGCCTTGTACAAGGTCTGTGTATCAATCTTCAAAACAGCCCTTTGGTAGGATTTTAACAATGTAGAAGTCTTAAGCTGAGTCACTAAAATCAGATATTTTCATACTTCTATCTATCCATAGGTACAATAATGAATTGTGCTAAAAATGTTAATATCAAAGTGTTTTCCATAGGCAAAGAAATGTAATTTAGGAATTTAAGAAAGGAAATCATATTTTATCAAAGCAGTGGTGTACTAATTATAAATATCAGATGGATAGAGGAGAGAGAAAAATATTTGTGGAAACATCTTTCAATGGAAAATCAATGACTGAAAGAAAGTCTAAACCATGAGAAATCTGAAATAATACCTCTACTGTCCTTTAGTTTTTTTTAAAAAATCAATTTCCCTGATGTAAAGAAACAGCTTTTTAATTTTTTTTTTTTTTCAAGCAGGATTTCTAACTCATTTACACATGCAAGTGCCTTTGGATTTTTTCTCCTTTTTTTCTATTGAATATACCTATTAAGGCTTATATAATGATAGTTATAATCAACAGTTACTACTAATTAATAACTAACTTACTACTACTATTTCTACACAACACCTGAATATTACCTTATGAAACAAATAACCATCAGAAATGGTTGACAAATTTGGTGGCTTTTTATGATGGGGTCACGACATTGATGGATAAAGGAAGAGCAACTGATGTCATCTTCCTGGACTTGTGCAAAGTGTTTTACACTGTCCTGCATGACATCCTGCACTCTAAATTGGAAGGACACAGATCTGATGGATGGACCACTTGGTGGATATGGAATTGGCTAGATGGTCACTATCAAAGAGTTGTGATCAATGGCTCAATGTCCAAATGGACACCTGTGATGAGTGGACTACCTCAGGGATTGGTACTGGGACCAGTGCTGTCTAACATCTTTGTCAGCAACATGGACAGTGGGATCGAGGGCACCCTCAGCAAGTTTGTTGATGATACCAAGCTCTGTGGTACTGTTGACATGCTGGAGGGAAGCATCCAGAGGGACCTTGACAGGCTGGAGAGGTGGGCCCATGCCAACCTCATGAAGTTCAACAAGGCTAAGAGCAATTCCAAGAACAAATACAGGTTGGGTGATGAGTGGATTGAGAGCAGCCCTGCAGAGAAGGACTTAGGGGTACTGGTTGATTAAACATTTAACATGAGCCCACAATGTGTGCTGGCAGCCCCAAAAGCCAACTGTATCCTGGGCTGCATCAAAAAAGGTGTGGCCAGCAGGTTAAAGGAGGTGATTCTGCTTCTCTACTCTGTTCTTGTGAGACCCCACCTGGAGTACTGCATCCAGCTCTGGACCCCCCAGCACAAGAAGCACATGAATCTGTTGGAGAGGGTCCAGAGAGGGCCACAAGGATGATCAGAGGGCTTGAACACTTCTGCTATGAGGGCAGGCTGAGAGAGTTGGGCTTGTTCAGCCTGGAGAAGAGAAGTCTCTGGGGTGTCCTTATAGCGGTGTCCCAGTACCTGAAGAGGACCTACAGAAAAGCTGGAGAGGGACTTTTTATAAGGGCATGTGGTGAAAGGACAAAGGGACAATGGTTTTAAACTAGAGCATGGTACATTTAGATTAGACATTAGGAAGAAGTTCTTTACTAAGACACTGAAATGGGTTGCCTGGAGTAGTTGTGAACACCTCATCCCTGGAAATGTTTAAGATCAAGGTGGATGAGGCTCTGAGCAACATGGTCTAGTGGGAGGTGTTCCTGCCCATGGCAGGGTGGGTTGCAACTAGATGATCTTTAAGGTCTCTTTCAAGGCAAGTTATTCTGTGAGTCTATGAAAAGAATTATTTAATGGACTGTGTTTATTTTTTAGCTTTGCTGGTGTTTGCCTACTCACCAGGTTCAGAGTGAAGGTTCAATTTAAAACACAAGCCCTCAAAATCATAATAAATTTTTCAATGTAAAAAGCCTAAAATTCACAGTAAATTTAGTCTGGTTATTTTGTCTTTGAATCAGAAAACCATATCCATAAAGCATTTGAGCATTAAAATTAATCGGATTTAAAAGTCTTTACTTGTGGATGTTGTTAAGCTGGAGATCCTAGAAATAGCAGGAAATAAGCAGTGTCTCTGCTTTTCTAAATTTTGGCCAGCCAATTTGCTGTGGAAGAAAAAGAACTAGGCAGAACACCTTTGCTTCGATAAATGCCAAAACATTTTGCAGAATTTTAATGGTTAAAATTTTAATAGAGTCACTCTCCCATATCCAAACACATGTTGAAAAGTTCAGCTTCAACACAATTCTCTTCATATGAAAATTTTAGAAAGGTTTTGCTTTCATTCTGACCCAGAATGAAAGCAAGCGTTAAAATCTCATGGATTGTCATCAAAAGGAAATGTTCCTTTAGCTTTGGTGGCAAAACCAGGACCATGTTTCCTTTGATAAGTGTTATTAACCACATCCAAAAAGTGAATCCAAAGAGAGTGTAATTGTTGCTGTCTGCAATAGAGGTAGCACCATCTCCTTCTGAGTTACTAATGCCAAATCTTTAGTATAATTTTCTTCTTGCAGAGACCTTGATCCATGAAAGAATTTAGAATGTGCTGAATTCAAGCACAGAGTAATCTAATATTAATGAGATGACTCCCATATTTTATTTTTTTAAGTTTAGATATGTGTTTAAGTTGCATGTTTGTTTCCAAACAAAAAATACTCATTCAGGGAGCTATGGTAGAAAGTATGAGACCAAACTGTAATACTGGTTGTAAAAATTGTGTGTTTACTCTAAAACCAGTAAAATGACTTCTTAATAGATGCATTTGAGCTGAGTTATGTATAACATGCAATGTTGACTCCTTGAAGATGAATAGCAGCTAGATAGATTGCTTCCTGTATCATGGTTTTGAGCTGTCCTCTGTTTATGCTTACTGTAAAAGTATCTTATACAAGGGGGTGACAGACTATCTGAATGGCAGCATTATATAAATGGTTCACATCAACACATAGGCCATTAATGACATATGAACCCTGCAGTATTTTTGTCTTAATTGTTTTTTAAAAGGACTTGTTCTCCAGCCCTTATAAATAATGCTATCAAAGAAATATATTCTTTTTTCAATATGCTTCTCATCTTTTCTCACATCCTAAACTCTTGCAACTCCAGCTAGCAAAGTGTATATATGAAAGATAAGATATATATGAAGGGAGACATTAACAGTATAAAACTGTAAACAGTGCAGGTTAGTGTACTTCTAATAGCTAAAACTACTGTACTGTCCATTTAACAGTGAGAAAGGTGTCCCAGGATATCACAGTGAAGGAACCCAAGGTTGTAAACAAATGTTGTATAATTTTAGCTGTCCTTACTGAATATAGCTCTTCTTCCAGCATATTTTCATTTGAATCATGACTGACCTACAAGACTGTTGATGCACCCTTTCTGCCACAAAAGCCCTTTTGTCTGTGTGTGTGTGTCCATTCTACCCATTTCCTCCTTTCACTGAAAAACAACTGCTGGAGTTTTTCTTGGTTTTGTTTAAGAATCACAATTTGATCGAAAGAGATTAAATAAATCAGCAAGCAATAATATGAAGCCATTAATACAACTTTTCTGCTCAAGTGGTTTGGCAGCCTTTATCTGCTGGCTTAAACTTAAACAATTACAGGCTTCCAAACTAATTACAGTGCAGAACATTATAGGATTTATGAAATTTGGCAGCTATCACTTAAAAAAAGGGTAAGGAAAGGAAGGAAGAAAAGTTTGTAGCTATCTATTATGGAAATGTCCTGAAAGTTCCTCGGAACAGAAATAACACTACTGGTAAAGCCCTTCAGCAGCTCTGAGCATCTTGACTTCTAATTTGTACATTTTGTTCATTTTTCATGCTTCATAAGCAAGCATATGGAAAACGCTCTGCAGATCTTATGCCAACAAAATGTCTTCTATACTATGTAATTTACAGCATCAATGCCTTAATTATATTAACTAATAAACAGCCTGTAAATAAGTTGACAGTTGTCTAGTGACAACCCTGCTGTACTTTCCATCCTTTGCCAGGCAGACCTCTAGTCCTTGTTTCGGGAGAAAGATCACAACAGGGAAAACCATGGGGGTGACTAATGGGTGTCAGAATGTTTGTGCACTGGGAGAAGTGAAGGTGGCATCAGCACGTCCCAGTGCTTCTGAGGAGGAATCCGCAGCTACAGTCACCAGGACTTGGGGATGTGACTATGGAGCAGCCTGAACTGGCCCCACTGGAGTGCTATGGGGGCGCACCTCCCAGCCATGAATATGGCTCAGGAAGATCTGCAGTCATAAGAAGATCCTTGTGACCTTTTTCTGTCCTTAGAAAAACTTTAGTCAATGAACATTCCCTAGAAAACATGTTAAGAAAACAGTCTCATTTATAGTACCAGCAATGTAATTCCTGCTCTGCATTGGTGTTTCATTCCTGATAAAGAAAATGGATCACACAAAGGGAAGGGAGAGCAGATTCATCTTTTTAAATGAGACCAGACTTCTGCTGAGGGAGATGACAACTACTGCCACCTGCAACAGTGAGGTTTTTTGGTAATTGGTAATTTACCTACCTGAACACCTTAAGAACCTGTCTGAAAACCAGTTTGTTTTAGTGAGGATCATGAATTTATATATCACTGGAATTGTAAGCAAACTTGGTTGGGCCAGTTGTGAAGCAATGATCGGGGTGAAGGAGGCTATGTTTGTGACCATCATTGCAATGCAACAAGATGACTAGGAGACCAGCTACCCCCTGCAAAACATAGACCAACTTCAAGGCTCAGCTTTAAGTTGCTTTTATGATTCCAGTTTGGGCTGTGTACTGGCTAGTCTCCATGTAGATCCTGAGTGCTTTTACTACACTGTCTCTCATCACTGGTTTTGCCAGAAGTGATACATGGGAGTCAAGAGGATGACAGCCAATTCAGGGAAAACACGGGCTGGCATGGGTCAGGTTCTGTCCCACAGAGTCTACATTGCTACTGGTCTGTACTGAGGCAAAAAATGTCCAACACTGTTTGAAGCTATCCAGTCCTCCATTCTGTTCTCTTCTAATCACCAAACTCTTAGACATTAGTCTCACTTTTTTCCTGTGATTAATTAAGCGATCATCTCCTTTAAAGATTTTTTCTTTTTCTGAAAAAAAAAAAAAATTGATGGCATTTTTTACTGGAACCTTAAGATTTGATCAACGTCCAAAAATGCTATAAGAATACTGTAAGCAAAGCAACAATTTTTAAATCGATCTTTTTTTACTACATCCATCTCATTCCTCAACGGAGGAAATCCACAGATAAAAAATCTAAAATCCAGGCTGAGGTGAATATAAAAACAAACCATGCTTTTCAAAACACACCTGTAACTGATTCAACATAGACACTCCAGTACTATTCTTTGGGACAAAGTGCCTTGAGTTGTTTCTGTGATATACACATATGCACACAGACACATACATGTGTGCAGAGACATGCATGTATATGCATAACTATAAACATGTCTACAGACAGACATGCTTATAAATAGACATAAATGTTTGCTAAGTATTGCTGAAGAGCCACTATAGTTAAGTAATGTGATTTGTGATTGAGTAGCATAAACTCAATCTGGCTAGCTTTAATCTGGTTAATTGAGATTAACTCAAGTGAAGGTGGGTTTGCTTATATTTCAGCACATACTCCAGCATGTTCTATAGGAAACCAGAGACCTTCAGTGTGATCTTATGTTGCTAGTTTGTAATGAAGTGTGCTTTACCATGTCTTGAATATTACTACAACATGTGCAAATTAAATTGAAGGTAGTATGAGTAAAAGTATCCATGTGGCTTTGTATCTGCAGTGCTGTTCCGTATATTCTGATATGATCCATGAAGGTATTATGAGGCCCAGTGGATCTAGATTCTTATAAAATGTCATATATTTCTTACTACTTATTTACCAGATATTTGTTAAAAGAACATGAATGTGTTTTTTTTGTGCTGAGGTTTACATTAAATAATGCTAAACCCCACCAAAAGTATAGAGAATCCCTAGATGCACTACCTAGTCCATGTTCAATGAAGATTACTCATGAATCTCCTGCTCTGCTTAGTCAACAGTTCTTCTGATCTGCCTTACACTCTGCATTTTATACCAACAGCAGAGTGCTGATGAGGTATAATAGATAGATTTGACAGATCTGTCTAGACTCAAATCTTTTTCTCGAGTGTCCGAGCCAGAATTGTTTGAAACGTTAAATATGAACGTAATGTCAGTGGACCTCCTTTCTTTGCCACCCCATCACAGAGTCTTTCTGCTGGTCTATTTGTAGGGAAGATGGGAATTGATGGGACAGGGGATATGCCAGGAGCTTTTCTCCCACTGAGAAAACAATATCCTGTCCTCCCTCATGAATTCTGGATCCAAATTTTTCAGTTCTAGATAGTCCAAGTTATAATCTTAACTTGACACATGACAAACACTCTGAAACACAGATTGCTGGAGCCAAATATAGACATCTGGGAATCTGAAAAAAAAAAGAAAACGAGAGAGAACTAGACATGTGCTAGTGGCTTTAAGACAAATGCTAATAAAGGAAACAGAGACGTGATGATTGCCTCTCCTGGAGGATTGCAGGAATCAAGCCCAAGCCTCAAAAAAGGTGCAAAAGTTTGGTAAAGAGGATGAAATAGATGATATGTGACATGACAGAATTTTTAGCAAATCTAAAACTTGAAAGAGCTCAAACCCTCACAAGGCATATTCAGCTTTCTCTCAGTTTACAATTATACCATTTCTTCTTTTGTGTGACAGGAATTGAGTCCTTTCACATGGCTTACTGAAAACTAGGGGAGGGCAAGGGTAAAACATTTGATGGCATAGAGTCCTGTCCTGCAAGAGAAAGTCTGTGATGGGCAAATATGCAATAACTGGAGAAAGTCATAGTGACTGGGAGTAAGGGTTTGTTTGCAACCTACTGCAAGAGTTACATTTTTAATCTAGCTAGGACAGGAGTTTAAGACATCTATGTGTTGGAAAATGTAGCATGTGGAACACAGAAGCTCCCTTCATTGTTTCCTGAAGATTGATGTGAACTTCCACATGGAGTTAGTTTTGTTTCTCAGTTATGTTTTGATGTATCCTATGTGATGTAAATTAACATTGGTTAGACAGCATACAGATTTGAAATGAAGGAAAAAAAACCCCACATATAAAATTTCATATCTATAATATCTTCATGCAGTGGAGATGGTGACCAAAATCTTAAAGCCAAGTGAATAGTATTAAGTTCCTGAAAACATACTCAGGCCCATACATAGGAATACATCCAATTCTGGTTAACTTCACAGAAAGTAAGGCTGAGGATTACCTTTGTTTAAAAAATTATATCAGCTATCATTTCAAGTTGACTAATCAGGCAGAGCTTGTGGCTGCAGGCTTTACAGCTTTTAATAATCTTCAGGAAGAAGGGCAGAAGAATTGGAAGCAAACAAAGGTGAAGAAGGAAAGGTAGAGAGAGGTGAAGTAATTGGACAAAAGTGAAAAGCATGCCAGAAAGGGAAAATAACATGTTAGAGACTGTGAACTGGGAAGAGAAATGAGAAAGATAAGAGCAAAAGCACCGATGATGAAAGAAAAAAGCTGGAGAAAAATGGATGGGCTTCAGTGAAGACAAGAGAAAGAAATAACTGAAGAAAACCCACCCAAGGACTCTTGCCAGTCATGGACAGCACAAAGCATTGACCCAAGGGGAAATGATTCTGAATCTGACTCGGAGACAGTCAGAGCTGTGGGCCTCTGCATGGGATTTTGAAGAAGGGACCTTGCTGATTTTCCTGAAAAGTGGGTCGCCATGGGTTTTAAATGTGGAAGAGCATATATGAAAAGGCATTTTTGATCCCTGTCAGAAGACAAAAATTGGAAGAGGACTTGAAATGTACCATTCTGTATAAGGTGTCAGATAGCAGACAGACAGAGAACAATTAAGACTGCACAAGGCTCTCCATCAGCAGCGTACAATGGGAATAGGATTTTCTTTTTCCCCGGATGTCAGCCCAGCCACTCAGGCGAGACGAAGAGAATTTCTTCCACTTAAGAAATCCTTTGTTCAGGAAAGAGCTGTTCAGGCCTCTGTTCTCTCCCCAGCCAAATTGTATGTAGTTTTCACGGAGAAGACTTCACTTTCTGAGGGGCATTGGTAACCAAACAGCTCCTGGACAAAGTGCAAAGTGCAGAGAGTCCAGAGTATCCTTGGAGTCTGACAGGAAGGCTGAAGAATGAGTGGAAACATTTTCAAATGCAAAAAAGTTGATATTTATTCTTGCAAAATTTGCCATAGTGATTTTTGTCCTGTGAACCTTGTAAGAGTAGAATTCATGTTTGTTTTCTGCAGGGTGGGTGCTCAGTCCTGTTCACATTTTTGTTGAATTTTATTGACTGTATTCTCAATACAAGAAAACTGCATGTAAATCTGTATAAAACCTGCATAGATCCTTGTGGAAGTGTAGATCATTCCCATGAAAACTATTTAACTAGACTGAATAGCCAGCATCTAAGATAGTTTAGTTACATCTTTTCTCCTTCTATGCAATGCGGCATATTTAAAAAAAAAAAAAAAAAGAAAACGCAGTGATGCTGTTCAACAAAGAAGGGAGTGAGGCATTCTCACTAACAGCATTTATTTAACTTTTGCTCACCGAGATTAAAACTGCTGGATTTGGAAGAAGTTACTTGTCTGTCTGAATTTTTTCTCCTGTGAGAGGAATACATATGTGCACATACATGCAAAAATGCAGGAATGCACTCCTTGTATTGATGCACGTGCACACAAGTGTATACAGATATGGAAACTTGGAACACAGACTTTACCACCCAACTAATTGTACCAATTTAGTAAGCTCTGTGGATTTTACTACCTTGCTGATACTACATTAAAGATACCAGTTCATCAATTGACACATTTATGTGCAAAACATTTAAAAACTCCTAAAATTATTAAAAGAAATGTATGACTTTCCAGTTTGTGTACATTACTTGAAATTTCTTCTTCATAAGGGTGAAAGAAATCCTGGATACAGTTTGGAATACAGAGGTACTACAATCGGCTATGTTTCCATTTTACTTTTATTTCACTGTGGCTATGTATAGTGTCAATATTTACATTTAGTGCCCTGCTTGCTCTTATAGACCAGTCTAGAAGTCTCACCACTGGGTTTGGCACTGATCCTACTCAGTGGAAGGAAAGAAGGCTGTCTTCCCATAATTTTAAGAAACTATGTAAATAAAATGCACATTCAGATCTTCATAGCATAGTCTAAATGCAGAAATGCTTAGGAGTCCATTCTGTCAGCAGTATCTCCCTTATTGGGTTACTGATGACTGCTAACACACCTTATACGAATCTGCATCTTAAGATCGCTTGGAAATTTCACCTGTTGCATACAGTGACTATTCATTTGTTAATGGGTGTTTCTCACCAGGATCTCATTACATCTGTGTCCCATTGTCTGCCCTCACTTCCAGTACATTTTCAAGTGTAGTGTTATCTGCTGGTTCAAATTTGTGAGCCTTTAAATGGTTTGGTTCCTTGATACCTAAAGAAAACACTTCTTCCTTCATGTGTGACCTGGGTGCAGAGATCAGCAGACGGGGATGTAAACTGTAACTTGCTTCCCAAGCTGTCCCAGCAGAATGTGGGCTGGCTGGTTGGTAGGTCATAGAGCAAACCTTGGCTTTTCTTCCAGAGGAAAGAAAAAGTTGTCTGTATTGATTGATAAGGAGGCTACGAATGCTTGGTGGGTGGAAGTGATCTTATTTTTTTGGTTACTATCTTTAATTTAGAACTTCATTTTTGAATATGTATTCAAGCATCACACGGCTGTATTCATAAACACATCAAGTGGATTCCTGAAAAAATTATCATTTAAGCAATTAGCTACAGAATGTGTATCTGCAAATGCTTTTTGCTGCACATATTTGACATCCTTTTGCTGGCACCCTGTTCTTTGTAGTCTGTATGTCTTTACACATCCTCAAACTTCCACTTTCTAATCCTTCCTTATTTTCATCAATTTGATACAAACAAAGTTGTGTGTTACAACAGGGAAAACCCCTCAAGTTGTGTATTAGCTAATTTTTTCAAAACCAGACTACTGTTCCCATTGCCTTTCATTAGAAAAACTACAAAGCACACATAGGACAGGACTGAAGGTCCAGGTTTAAGCAAAGTACATACTGTCTTTTTTTTTTTTTTTTTGATAATTAAGAATAAAGGCTGGATTAAAAAAAAAAGTCTGAGAAAGGAGAAGAAAAGACAGAAAAGAATATCAAGTGATTTGTATTCTCTCAGCTATCTGCTACTACATTTGTACTGCATATTTACTAAAGCCAGAGCTACACTACCCAGTGCTTCTCATTTTAAAACAATCATTTATGGGTGTTAAAGTATGCCTGTGAAAGCAGAAGTGTACTATGTCAATCAAAGCTAATCACTGGTACAGGCAAAGTGCTTTTGTTGGCCTCCATGCTCTAAGCCGCGCTTCCACATCTGTGTTTGAAGAGATTAGAGAGGTGCTTCATACAAGAACTGTATTAGTCAAAGCTGATCGACAGTATTTGGAATAAATAATGAAAAAGTTGAGTGCCAGAAGAAAAGGCATGGCGAACAAGTTTGAAATGGACTAGGGCAAAATCTGTCTCCTTCCCATCCTTCCCACCCTTCCCTCCCCCAGACACACATATATAAATATCTACGCACTTGTTCTGAGAGCAATACTGGTTATCTTCCTTCAGCCACTTTGCAGCTAACGTGCAGCTGCACACCCAAACATATTCGAGTTTGTTTTTACTGAGATACATACTGTTTATTGGCTGAGGCATTGATATCATATTTGATGTGTTTATATCAGTCAGGATTGGCAAGGGATGGGGAAATGGATGTTAAAAGAGTAGAAGAGCTCTTGCAAACGGCTGTGGTTCGGAGTTCTGCAGCTCCCCCCACCTTCATTTCCAGCAGCACTCTCGCCTCATGAATGCCATACACTTTCAAATAAATTATGAGTGACAAGTATTTGAACCAATAAAGAGGGCACCATATTTTATATGCAGTAAATTTAATTCCAGATTGTGTTTCACCTCAGCAGTGTGACATGTTTATTGCTGCTGAAAGATGAAAGCACCAGGAGTTAGAGACAAGCGTCAGCAGTTCTAGTGGGCACCAGCAAAATGAAGATTTGACAGACTGGTGACTGAGCCTGTGAAATGAAATGCCAGATCAAATTTTACCCAAAAGGGGTCAGATGTACTGTCATGCCCCCAGACTCTCAATACCAACTGAATAAATGACTCTGGTTCAACAAGCTGCCGAGGAAGGTGGTGTGCAATCCATAATTCACTGCTAGAGGGCCTTTCAAAGTGCACTGATGATTGGTAGTGCCAGAGCTGGCTTTGCGGATATAATGTGATGAAGTAACTCTGTTGGTACTGAGAGATTTTGAAAAGTACTATTAACTAACTTCCAAAATTTGTGATTTGGTCTGCCTTTGTCACCTTTGTCCCATGGCTGGACCTGCAACTGCCTGTGTTAGCAGTGAAAATCAAGCAGTAAGTCATAAACTTCCTTGATAATATATGCCTACATTTGAGAGGTTTCTTTCTGTTGAGGTGGACCACATATGAGGATAAATCTTCTGGCAATCAGCTATGAAATGACGTTTGGGTAGCAACACTGTGGAGGCTGAAAATACTGAGGAGAAGTATCGTGATTGTTCATTCCTAGCCAAGCTTTGCCACCTTTTGTCATGTGTAGCAGCACTTACTCATGTGAGTTGTCCCACTGGGGATTCTTAGAAACTATTTGTCTGAGGGTTACTTAACATAAGTAAGGCTGGCAGAATTGGATCTGGTATATGCATGCAACAAATTATATTAGGGGCAACTTGTATGCAGATTTAATTGCACAATGAAGGAAAGAACATTTAGAGAATCTTCTGGCTTAAGTGAGACATGCTCACTACATCAGCAAACAATTTCTACTTACTCTTTTCAACTTTCAGTTCAAATACCATTCACTGCCAATGGCCACAAACAATAAGAAATCTCTATCAGCACTGATATTGGCAGCAACGCCTCCGAGATTCAGATAACAGCAGAGTGTCAAATCTGCAGGTCAGCAAAGTAAACTCTCTCCTTCTTAAATCCATCCTGTACCTTCTGGGAAGACAAGACATATTTCAAGTTGCTGCTGTTTAGAAGTAGTTATAATGTTTTGCCTTCACATAACAGTGGATGACTGTTCCAGATGTTTACCTCATTCCTGGTTATAAATCCCCTAGTTTCCAGACTGAAGCTAGTCATGGGCAGTTTATACCTATTTGTTCTTGCGTCAGTCTTTTCAAAATAGCTTTAAACCTGTGTAAATAGCTTTTCACTCTCCCAGGCATTTTCCAGCCTGATGTGTGTACAGCCACAGTTTTGCTAAACTTACTGAGATCTTAGATTTCTTTCTAATATGACAGACCCTGGGGTCCCTGGCCATCATAGTATTTTCCTGTCACTATTCCAAATATACCAGCAATTGTATATACCTTGCAATTTGAGTCAAACTGAACAAGGGTAAGTAGAGCTCTAAATAATATTCCAGGTAAGGAATATAACATCATATAAAGGTATCCTTAGGCTTGAACCTCTGTCAGAAAGACATTGCTCGGTCATCCTAATTTTGCACTTGCCCTTTTCATGGCAACCAGATGCAGTACCTTGTATGCAGAGTGCAGGTACCACCAGAACTTGGGCAGGGTGACATCTCTGACATAGGGGAATATCTTCTTTCTAGTTTTAGAATGTCTGAATTCCCAGATGTTGTCTGATGTTTGTGATATTTATATAAAGTGTATGACTGCCTTTTCAGTTGGTTTCCCAGGGTGCCATCTCCCATTGCTCCTGCGCACCCATACAAAAGCCTCTGGAGAAGATATTGGTAGCATTTTAGTTGTCAGAGACGCTTAAAAGAGTGAAGGTGATTAGGCCTAGAGGAATCCATGGGGCTCCAGGCTACTCATGCATGGATGAACCTCAGCAGAAGGTTGGCAGTCCTAAGGAGACAAGTGCCAAGAGAGGAACTTGATACTAACACTGTTGAGTCTGATCACCCTCCAAGCCCATTTCTCAAACCTATAAAAGCAAAAGGTTTAAATGACACATCTGGAAAGAAAGAAGCATATGTAGCTCCCCATCACTCTAATGAGGTCCCTTGCTACATGTTCTACATTTCAGTCTGACTCTGTAAGTCACTTCGTGATTGCTCAAGACTGACTTCACCATCACGTTGTCTGGACTCCTTGCCCTGTTTGTCACTTTCTAAATAGCATGAACTTGCAAATCGCTACACAGGTCCTGCAGAATGAGGCCCAGTGGTATGTCACATCATCACCAGAAGGCAGTCTGGAGTCCTTGAGCTGATAGTACGGAGCTGAGGACAGGAACATAATATTTGTGTTAACAAGGTTAACATGCTAAAAGGAACATCAGGCAATGTGGCCTCCATTTGAGGAGGGCATTTTCTTGCATTTCTTGCAGATCAGTTTAACCCTAACTTCTACTTGTCTTGTCAGTCCTTTTAAATGATCCTGGTAGTTGACTCTTAAAGAGTTATCATATTGAATAAACAATACCGGTTTTATTAGTTTAGAGTTTGTTAAGCCATGTTTTATTTTAATCCAGCTGTAATAAAGTTAATGAACTACAATAATTGCTATAATAAAATCCCATGCAGTGCATTGCACATAGACTACCAGCCCTTGGGCAGTGCTAACAATGTGCAGAGATTCCACAAAACACTTCAGCATCTTTCCTCCAAGAAAATGAAATAAACCAAAAAAATTATTCAGAATTTTAACAGATGACCTTGCATCAGGCCTTCCTGTTATTAAAGCTACAAACTTTATGGCCACAAGTCAGCAATTCCACATCTGAGCAAGTGCCAGGCCTAGGAAACAGTCACCTAGGGTTGTGTTTTATTTCATGCTTCATATATATACATTTTTGTATATATATACAAACATACACATATGTATGTGCTTAGCTGCATGAACTAGTGCTTTTTTTTTTTTTTTTTTAGTTAGCTTCTTTAGCTTAAATTTAAATTACATTATTCATGCTCTTTTCTATAGGAACTGTCAGAGGAAGCAGGAAGGTTTTTACACTGTGCTGGCATCTTCTGATCTCCAACTTTTACGATTTTATTGTTTTCAATATGTAGGTATCGCAGAAGTAATACTTCATTGAATGGCACCCAAAATCTCTTAAATTAAAAGCCTGAGAGAAAACACCAGATATTGGCCTAACTCCTTACACAATACTGTATTATAGGTTGTTTTGTTTTCCATTTGTAAAGTTAGGACATCACTGAAGCTTTTAGGCAGAAAACCTAAAGGTTTGACTCTGAAGGACTTTCTGCAGCAGAATTCTCAAGAAGAATGGCAAGAATAGGAATAAAAATATATTAATACAGAAAAGCTCTGTATTTTGCTTTGGCATCAATAACAAAGTCTTTTTTTTTCAACTATAGATTCAAGGAATTATTACTATTATTACTAGTAAAAAAAGCAAATATGATTTTTTTTTTTTAATAAAAGGAAGGTTTAGAAAAGGGCAAATCATGTGCATAGGGTTTTTTCTTTTTATTTACCAGTAGTTGTTTCTACATAATTAGAGCATTTATTTTTTTCTATAACTTGTGTATATTTGGATTTTTAAAAATATTTTAAATCACCACCAGATTTGATCCTGATATGTAAAAACAGAAATCCTTTTATCTTAATAGAGCAAGATGGAACCATTTTACAGTTTTTTCTTACAATAACTTTCCAACTTACTTTTCTTCATATTGCATGAAAAATCTACTGAAAGCAGATTAATTCTGGTGTTCTATTTCTTTTTAACCATTCCTTAAGCTGATTAAGGCTAACTCCAGAAGTTCTACAGATGACCTGATCTTACTAATTTATTCAAATAAAGCTTTTCTTTGAAGTATTTTGGAGTTTGGAGTAATTAATAAATATTCTAAATTTAGCTTTTATGCATTCTAATTTTCAAACACCTCTAAAGGATAGAAATATTTACTATGAATATGATTGCATTTTGTGTGTGACCTCTGTTAGTAATAAATTATAATTTCTTAACTAGTTGCTAATCAATACAACATATGTAAGTATTTAATTGTAAGCCTGTTCATAGATCCAATAATGTTGACAAGGCTATCTATATGTTTTAAATTACGTAATTGGTTGCAGAATTGACTTGAACACTTGTTATAGTCTAGATCAGTTCACTGTAGGGATTAATAGGGCATCTAACTCTGCCAGACCTGCAGCTAAGCATAGGATGAAATAGATTTGGCCCTACATGATCTTGCTGAATAGTTCAGACTGTATAAAGTTTATGCTATTTCAATATACATCAAACTTTTGGGAGGGAAATGTATTGAAGTAGAGCATGAAGAAAATAGATTCAGTGTCTGCCTCAGATGGAGTTTCTTTGTCAATTTGGGTAAATCCCTTGATTTTTCAGTGCTGCATTTCTCCATCCATAAACAGAGGAATTAATATTAGCTCCTTTATCTGCCTTGTCTATTCATACAGAAGACCTTGGAGCAAGAATTGTCTCTTACTGTGTGTATCACAATATTGAAGTGACACTTCATTCCCTACATTCATTTCTCTTTATTTTCATCTGAGTTAGCCTTTAAGGTTCTAAAAGTATGCACTATTTTATTAATTTTTGTAAAATAGTTAGTGCCACATGAATTAGGAATGATAAAAATGAAAACAAATAATAAATCATATTTATCAATGAAAATATGACTGCTATTGATGGCAATTTCAGCATTTCCCCAGTCCTCTGTAAAATTATCTCAATTTAAACTCTTCTGACAAACATTCTTTCTTCATTTTAAACTCTATTTCAGATAATTTTTTTTCAATAACCTCAGCTAATAAAAGTACTATGATCAGAGTATTTCTTTTTTAAACCTTTTAAATTTTACTTATCCTTTCTTGCAGGACAGATCCTCAACTGGAGCAAATAAAAATAACTTCAAAGTCATTCAGTCAAAGTGTAAAGCTGTGAAGAGCATTACTGACCTGCAGGTACTGATTTATGCTGACTCAGATCTCCTGTCTTCCTTTACACCACGGAAAGATCTTGGCCCAGACCCTCCCAGTGAAGATCAGACAAAACTGCTAACATCAGAGCAGATCACACCACTGGCTTTCCTCCAATTTCAAAAAGTTGTATCTTCTCAAAAAAACCTCTCAGCTATTTGTCCTTTAATTTTGTTTTGTTTTGTTTACATTCCCAGAAGTTTCAGGTTAAAATGGACATTTACTTACCTAAGTGACTTGAATTTTGAGGGAAGGAGCTTTCCCATTAAAAAGGTAAGTTTGCATAGAATCTGATTTTGCATCTAAATCTTAATTCTTGCCTAAATCTAGCAGAACAGAATGCATGAAAACTTTCCGTGTTTTGACCTAGGTGTTAAAGAACATGCATGTGTCATACAGTGATAGAGAATATAATTATTTTCAAATATTCCTTCTAAGATAACACACTACCAATATCTTACCTCTTTGCATTTCTTCTGAACAGCTTTACAAGATTAGAAAATATTAGAATTATGTTGTCTGTATCAAGAGTGAAGTCATACACTTTGAGCTACACAAGAGGCATAAAAGAGGGCTCTGATCCCATGCACTGAAATTGGGCTCACTCATTAGGAGACCTTCTGTGCAAGGTCCATCCAAGATGCCTCTGTGATCACTGTTTTGGGGACTGACACTAAATATTTGTGTTACAATATAAAAATATTTTGATTACTGACTCTCATGAGAACTTAAGGATGGAAGAATATTAGCTGAAGAGAAAGTTCGTGGCAATACAGAACACAATTGGGAAAAATATTTCTGTGGTGTTTTGTGAAGGAACTTTAAAAGCAGAAGAATCATTATTCCTAACCTATCTTTGAATTTAAATTGCACACTTAAGCAAACTTTGAACTGTACTACACAACAAGCATAACAAGTAAACCTATGCTTTTAATAGTTAATCATCTGATGCATGACAAGTATCATTCTGAATTCTGTGTGAACTGATTCACAAAAATCATTCAGTAAATTAACGTAGTTTTGCAATATTATCAGTAAAATAGGCAAGCAGCCAAATGTCTAATGACAAGTTGAAGGGTTTTGAGATGTGTCTGTCTCTGTGCAATATCAAAATTGTTTTCAAAACAGAAGCACCCTGGAAAAAATTGAACAAAGCCGCGTGAACTATAGCATTATTATGAAAATGCAATAAATAAATAATGTGACACATGCAAATAAATTTATCTATCCTTCAACTTTGCCATCAGATATTTTTAGTGGCCCACTCTGACTCTCAGTGCAATAAATGGCAACATTTCCTTTGGCTTTCAGAGAAATGGATTTCCTCCTATATCCAGCATTTATTCAGATCTGGTGTACTTTTTAGGCAACATAAATACCACATTTGTAAAGCCTAAAAAGGAGCCACTCTGAAGAGAGGGTAGCAATCTGTCAAAGCAGTGGTTATTGTCTGGAGCATTACCTGTCTTGCAGGTGTTATTCCCCTCCATTTATCTTCCAGCCTCGATCTGATGGATTGGGGATTATTGCTCTTTTGGCAATCAGATCCTGAACATGTCTCCTATTTAACTCTGGGCTGTAAAAAAGGGAAAATTAAAAACCATTATGAGACCTCCATATAATTAATCTTCAGATGGCTTGAAGCTTAAGCGTGTAATGTCCTCAGTATACTGTCTACTATAACAAGTAACAGGAGGGAAAAAAAAGGCGACATATCAATACACTTTATCCAAGGGAAGAAATTCCAGTTGTAGCATTAAATATAAATACAATAGTGTGTTGGCATAATGTAGTAAGGTTCCTGTACTATTAAAGGCTTTGTTCTAAAGCGTATCTGTGTACACAATGAGATGATGAACACAGTGCATCACATAGCTAAATTTAATATATGCAGGGGTATGATGTTTGCAATGCATGCATTTCAGCAGGTCCCATTAGTGCGCCTTTCCCCTCCAGTGAAAACAGAATGAACCACAGCCCCTTCTGGTTTGCATAAAGCAAACAAAATTAGATTTGCTTTGCTGAATTGAAACCCGCTTGGGATTGTGAGCCTCTCTCGGGGACAAATTACTTCAAACAATCCCTTTGTACCATAACAAAATCAAAAAATTCAGGCCAATCAACATGGCTCAAAACCCTTAACACAAGAATTAATAATACAACCTAGTCTATTTTTATTGCTTCTGAGCTACAGATCCTTGTTTTAATATAATTACACATATTTGTGGTCCACATGTTAAATAAGCTTGCATATGTTAACTAATGTGACATAAAACAACTTTTATAATTTCACTATTGCAACCAGTTTTGTTCCCCCTAGAGTAACATCCCTAACATAGGACAAGCTAAACTTTAATTGCATTAAATTAAATCTATTTTATGATTTTTTGGCCTATATAGATAGAATAATAGACGTTTCTGGAGTTAAATATGTCAAAAATATGTCATTTAAATTTCACTGTAAATCATATTTCCTGATGGGTTTTCAAATCTAACCCTTCCTTCAAAGAAATAACTTATTCTTTCTAGCAGAGAAAGCTCATTTAAGGTGGCACAGTGTTTTCCCCACTTATTAACAGAATACTTTTACCCTCAGTGGTGCACTTACCAGTGTACTCGCATGCCACATTTCACTCCAAACTACACTGATTTTTACAAAATTACCAGATTTTTTTAGATTACAACATCCTGAGGACTGTGACTACTTAAGCTGAAAACACACTGTAAATGAAGGCAGAGTTTATTTGCTTTTTTTCATCAGGCACACCTAAAATGAAACACAGGCAAGTATGTTTGTCTTTTCTATTTTCATCAGTATTTTATATATTGCTCCAGACAGTATTATTTCTTAGCATTTTTCAAACTCCAACCTTGGTGTTGCACAATATTATTTTAAATACAACAAAATAATGGCAAACATAACCAGCTCTGATTTTCCATCTTAACGTAATACAAGATTATGGACAAAAAAGCAGGAGGTCACTTTTATTACTTTCTAATAAGACTTTACCTTATATGAGGCTATAAGCAATATATCAAGATGTCACTTTGTGCCTCCTAATATGACATTGCGGTGATGGAAGGAACCAAGGAGTTAGCACAATTTTCTGAAGTATTCTCCCCAGAAGCATGTTTCTGCAATGCACAGTCTCAAGCACTTGGAAAGGAAAACGCTGACATAGGGCAGAATTATACCCTGACTCATAGTCCATGTAACCCAACTGATGGATGCATAACGTATCAATCAAGACAGTTCTGCTCCTGGAATATATATTTTCTTCAGAGAAAACAAAAACAACCTTTGCCCAATTTAACCTGAAAAATTAAGCCTGGAGATACACAGAAGAAATAAAAGGTTGAGGAGAGTAAGCAGTACACTTCTGTTGTAGCCACAGGAATGTTGGAAGTAACATTTACATTTTAAAATGGTGCCAAGAAATTAAGATACAGAAAAAATATACAGAGCACCTTAACTATACCCCACAGTGTCACTGTTCATGCATACATGACTATCAGATAATAACACTTCTAATCTCAGTAAAGCTGACAATGATTTCTAAAGATGGCTTTGCATTTTCCGTTTTTCCTCTCTCATGCTGCTGGAAAAGTAGACTTGGCTGCACTGCATCCCTTAATTAAATCTTTTTTTTTTTGCTATAAATCCAAATTTCTTAGGTCTATAGTCAACATTTTGACACCTATTTTCCTCAAGCTTTTAATAGTTATTTTATTTGTAGAAGATAATTGTTCATGTCCTCCCTCATTTTGCTCCAGATAGACAGATGAAGTTTTGCAGTAGTATCTAAATATCATTTTATGTTGGAAGTAACACAGTCTCCAGAAAGTCAGGTTGTCATATGCCTGACATTAGGGGAGTTAATAACAAACACCATAACTGGAATGAAATAAAACCCACCAGGACAGAAAAAGGAAGAATAGAGATTGGTTGAGACAGATTTTGGTACTTAAAACAGACAAAGAAAATAGACTCGCCTTATATATTCCTTGTTTTAAAGAGGTTACTGCCAGTACAACCAATTTCATTTTGAGACCGTGGTAGGTTTGTTGGGCTAAATCACCAGTCCACAGGAAATACAGAAGGTTCTGCAAAATGATATTCCACCTAGTTTACCAAGACCAGTGTGTCAAAAGCAGAGACAATGATAGGGCAACTGCAGTAACAGCAACAGATGTGAGTGGTACAAGAGTGAAAGAGGAGTGAACTGATGCGAGGGGAGCCTTTAACACAAGGCATAAGTGGGTTACCTTCACTATCTGCGCAACTGCAAAGTGGTCATCTGATCTAAAGACTAATATTCAAAATACAAAACTACTCCATATTTTCTGGAATATTTCTTACCTGCTGCCTTCTATCTGGTGTTGTTTTGTGTCAGTCTAGATACTGCAGTACAGGCAGCCCTACACTGTAGCTCATAAAAGGCTCAGAGTTGCAACATGTTTTTTGTTAAAATCCCCTCTGAGTGCAAATGCATGGATGCGTGAATGAACAGTAACTCTACAATGTGTTTAAATACCAGCAAAAAACAGTGTCTACGGAAACTTGCTGTGTGGCATAACAAGTTCTGATATGTTGTTGTGTTAAACGCTGTTCTTATTTCTGCAGTACTGTTCTCTTAAACCTCTGTAGCACCATGCAGCCACTGCATGTCACTATTAAGACAGAGCAATAGAGATTTCAGAAAGATTTATAAATTTCTAGTGGAGACAGGTGCCACTATCAACCAGATAAAAGTTGACCCCGTACATATATATTCATTTATTGTTTAAATCACAAACAGTTAAAAGTGCAAAGAAGAGTTCACAGTCCACTCTGTGCTACACAGTTCAGATTGTATAGGGTTTTCCATGCATTTGTTATGTATTTAAGTGTGTGTTAAACCATTAGATCCCAAGAAAATCATAGTCATTCATGATTCATTGAGTCATTCATATCTGAAAGTTGTGCCCTAGCACCAGTGTATTTCCTTGGGTTGAGATATGTTCCTCCTACAAATTATATAAAGTATTATCCATGGGCAATTACCCGCTTCTACCCATATTTCAGATGAAGCACTTTTAGCAATATAAATTATTCATATTACATAAAGCAGCGTACAAGTGGTGTACTCTGTCAGAAACTCAGCCTATTTCACTGTGGCATTTCTTTTTTTTTCTTTTCTTTTTTTTTTTTTATTAAATACGAGGGCAAAATTTTCTTCAAATCCACTGATAACAATTTCCTTCAATATTCTGGACTCCTTAGGTGTGCAGATTTCCGACTCATATAAAGGAAAATATGTATGTCAGTACAATAGATCAATGTAATTAAGAATATAGAGCAGATCTGAGAGGGAATCTTGGCCTTCTAGGAATATATCATGCTTTCAAAGGCAAGCAAGGTTAATTAAATTTCTATAATTAAATCAATTATTAGTACTAATGTATTTCTTAAACGGTAGGACTTGGAGAGGATTCTTGTCTCCATGTTTTGGTGCATCCTCTCCTGCTGTGGTCTGGCTCCATGCTAAGACCCAAGTCTGCATCGTCTCTCCATGCTTCTTTTACCTTTGCGCTGGGGAGAAAAGCAGGACTTGATCCGGAGGGGAAGTTTGTTCCTGATGTGGAAAGCTGGGCAATCAGGACCCTGCCTCCATTAGTTGACACCTGCTGCACAAACACAATGACAAAATCAGTGCAAGTTGTGGCTCCTCTGTGCCATGTTGGACAAATAAAGATTAAAAACATCCCCACTGTGAAGTGTTAATGCTCACACCCTGGATGGTACACAATATGATGATATTTGATTGCCCTCAGAAGCTGGATTATATTTTCCCACCTTTGACCCCAATTTACCTTTTCACAGTCATTTTGCTATGAATTGTTCTAACAAGTGTTTACAAAGCAGGGATGGTGATCCTTAAGTGTACTCTCCTAAGGAAATTAGGCATCACCATTGCAAGGACTGTTCTAACAATTGTATTAATTCACTGGCGTGATACTGATCTTATAAATAGTTTCTACTAATGCATTTTGGGTGAAATGCTGCCAGGTTTTAGTGATGCAAATTAAGATGACTGTAAAATTGTTACTTAGAGATTTTGTTAAATGTAAATTTGCAGTGTTGGATAGTGTCATTCTGTTTCTTGCCGTATGTTCAGCCTAACAGGCAGAACCACACTCATTTGTATAATGTTAATATCTCTTGCTTAACTTTTATAACATTCTGCACAAATTAACGTAAGATCCTAATAATCAGGCCAGCTATTAAAGAATTCTGTGATGTGTTCAAAAATGAAGTGTGTAACGCCTATTGGGTTCACACAATACTTACAGCCTGACTGCCGTCTGCTCTTCTCATCACAGTGACACCTGCTAACAAATATGTTGCTAACTGTGTTTGCAGCATTACAAATAGGTAGGCGCTTATTGGCTGCTAGAGGGTGAGGGTACATGGCCTGTGTACTTACTAGTGGAAGGTGATTTAGCAAGGCTGCTTTGATGATCTGCTTTTTCGCAGTGTGAGACTGTATTTTGCACCCTCAAGTTCCCAGGTAGGGTGTCACAGCACAGATACCTCTTTTCACCTCTCCCTTTTCCTGCTGTAGCATCCTTTTGTGGTTGCAGGGTTTTTTGGTTTATTGGCATTTCTGCTGAAAAACATTTGAACAATTTGTGAAGCTGAGGGCCAAAAACTTTCTTTTGTATATGTCTATGTGCATGAGTGTGTGTGTCTGTGTGTGAGGCAGAGAGAGACAGAGAAAGAGAAAGACTTCTTTACCACTTCAGCTTTATGTATAGAGAGTTTAGCTACATGTATACTGATATTCAATAAAAATATTAGACATATATTTTCAGAAATAATTGCATACCCTTTCTGGTAACATTCTAATAACCTAGACTGTGTTTCTCCAAATACTCTTAGGTAATGAAAAAGATAATTGTAAAAATTGGTGAAATAAATTCATGACATATTAAAAGCAGGAGGTCTGGTTTCACACAATGCACAGAGGCATCCCTAGCCCTTACACTATTGTAAACAGAGTCTAAGATTTGGATTCATGTTTCAGTGTTAAATTGGAGAAGTGAACTATTCTGATATGTTTTTGTTCTCTGTTTTAGTTATTTGTTTATCAGTGTCTGGTTTAAATTCCAAATACAAAACCATAACTCAAAAGGTAATAGTATCTTCATTAAACACCAGCATTATGTTCCTTGCTACACTTCAGACTCTCAGTGACTGAATACCTCCAAACCTATTCAGTGAATAACTGATACAGCCCCTGGACATATGTTGACTTCTTTATTCATTCTGTTGGGTTACTGGAAACAACAAGCTTTCTCAAAACCAGGCTTTTAAGTTTTCCAAAATATATGACATATGAAAATAAAATTTGCAGAATGGAAGTTAAATGCACATTTATAGATGGGATAAGAATGGAGTGTTTTAGAAAAGGAAGGACTGTCTGCGATCAGGACGCAATCAGATTCTTGAAAATGATGGAAAGTTACTTTCAATTCTTTCAATTTTCTTAACAGTCCTTCTGAAAATGGGAACTCTCAAATGAATACACAAGCTTAGAAAAACTGAATATTTAGTAAGCTGCCAAGGTGTCCAAAATGTGGAACTGTGAAACCATGGTAAGTGGTTTTTCCATGAAACTACATTGTCCTTATAATGTAAATTTAGTGATTTGAGTCCAGAGTGGTCTGAGAAAACAGATGAGAATTGACTACTAAAAAAAAGTTGGTCACAAAATCTGCAACATACTGATGTAGATGCTTGTTTTCCTAGCCCATAATGGATTGGAAAAAAAGGTGACAAAACATGGGTTGATTTATGAACAGTTTGAACTCAAAAGTAACTTTTAGTTTAGCTTGTCAAGACCTTAAAGGCTTGTCTTTCCAATAACTAGAAGCTTGAGCTTTTGTAGTGCAAACACGTTAAAGTGTAATTCAATTTATTGTCATGTAAGAAGTAAACATTGTCTACCTCATGACTGCACTGTCACTGAATCTTGCATTTCATCTAAATTCTGAAAGTTAGAGAAAAAAAGGAAAAAAAGGGGGTCCACATTCACTTTGTCATACTATGGTCAGTCTGTGTCCCATCAGTTTGCATGTTATTGTTTGAAGCCGCAATTCTTGAAGGGTAAATTAAGTCTGCTGTTACACTCCTGCAGTCCACTGTTTTCAGATGATGCTCTCCTAGTAAAGGAGACTGATAAGCCAGGTGTTTCTGAACACTGAGAATGATGAAGAAGGTTGAACAGAATGATGGCCTTCATTTAGCCTAAGGATTCTCTCTTAATTTGAACTGTTTGAACTCCTTCTGTGGTTTATAAACATTAACTTTTCTCACACATATTTTGTATTTTAAAAAAGTTTCAAATCACTGTCATTGTACAAAACAGATGGACTGCTGAAGAGCACCAAACTCTATAAAAGCAATTTGCTTCTTTCTTGCCTTCCAAATAAGGGTCATGTAAAAAGGCCAAAGGTGTGAGCAAGGTCCTCCACATATCTGGCTCCTGTGAAAGTCCTCTTGCAGGGAGGCGGTAAACAAGTCCTGGAGGCTCAGCTTTCTCATTAAACAGATGAAATGGCTCTTCTTACCCTCTGAGCTTTCCACCAATATCTTCCATCCCACTTTACTGAAGATAAGAGAGAATTTGTTTCTGCCATTTCCTGACATTTTCTTACATTATTTGTACTCTGTCCTACATCGAGCCTCACAAAAGTGAAGCTGGAAAACTAAAAGGTAAAAATATCTAAAATATTCCCAAGACTAGTCCTACTCAGGACCAGTACTAACTTTCTTAGAGTCAATCATGCTAACATACATAAGGTAGGGTGGGAATGACGGTGGCATACCTCACTCTAATTTTATGTATGCAGAGAGATTGCCTTTTTGGCTTCCCTTCTGGCTCAGGCTGGACCAGGAGAAACCATTCCCTCAGTCATCATGTCCAGAAGTTCAGGAGACTTCCAAAGAATTTTATATTAGTAGAGGCTTATTCTCAATACCCAGAAATTGATAAAATCCCATGGATGTATAAAAGGGTTGGTATTGATCCTGATATATACACTATATTCTACTGAGGAATGTTTTTCATCTATTTGAACTACGTAAGTGAACTTTCTAAGACACTAATTGACTTTCTTATGGCACCTTATTTTATGCATATTCTAATTTAACAAAACTGATTTGTAATTTTTCCATTTTATTACTGAGTGATTCAAGCTCAAGCACACCAAATGTGAAAACTAAAACCTAACTAAACAGTTTCAGATTTAGAAAATTCATGATGGATTTTTAAATCCAAGTGAACAATTGGTTTCTTAATCTTATTATTTGTTCTTGATTCATATTTTTTTTCCAAAGGAATTCTTGAAGGATTTAAATTTTATAATATTCAAAGGACAGAAATGTTCAGGATTTAAGTGATTTAAATTCACACTCAACAGGAGACTGACTGACAGAGGGATCGTTGCTGGAGTGTGCAGTCTATCACCTCCACGACACTGGGCCTATCCATCTTTCTAGGTGCTTATATATGTCCATAATAGTAGAATTTGTTAGTTCAAATCAAATACAGAACAGATTGTCTTATGTAATGGCTAATCAGAGGTGTATGGCAGTCAGAATTAAGAAAAAATACATCAACAACTTGCCAACAGTTTTCACGCCCTAGAATGTGAGACAGCTCAGCTATTTTGTATTGTAAGCATAGGTAAAAGGACAAAACTGATGTCAGATATCATGGTGGGATACTGTTAGTAAATGTTGGCTTGTTAATGGAATCAACTCTGAGGTGTGACTTGGTGGTCCAAAACTTGGTGTCCACATCAGACAACCCCCCCTTCTGTCTTCTTCAGGGATACTAACTGGCAAGCTCAGCAAAAATACCAAGGGCTGAACGAACATGGAGACTGAAAAATGTGTTCATCTTTGGAGGTGCCATAAGTAGCTCAGGGTTGAGACAAGTTGACAAGATAGCTTATGAAAAATTGCACTGCCTGCTATGTATCTGTAATTTGGATAAATTGAGGAGTTCAGTCCTGTATGATGCCAGTCCTTCTTTTACTAAAATCAAGGCTGATATCAATTTTGGAAGACAGAAGTTCATTTTTGTAAGTTACAGCAAACCAGATGGTTAATACTATACAAACCATCTACACTTCTAAGCTACCTAAATGCAGAATGTACCCTGAGTACTTTTCATTCACCTACTGTAAATATTATCTTCAGAATATCATATTCTTTCATAATTACAAGTACAGCACTTTTTGAATAATAGCATAGTTGTCAAGAATGGCCATCTACATGCTAGTCAGTTATTTCACTTCAGCTACTGTTGCTAAAATTACTTGGGTTTCTCTGTTACTCTTTATACAATTGACTCTGATAAAATCAAGATAAGCTAAGTATTTCAGGATCAGATTTTGAAGACTTGATATTGCAGGAATTATTTTAAGTAAGAGGGATTCTATTCTGATGGGTCCTATAAATATGATTTATTATTTAAAAACTCAGATAAGTCAGGTTTGGTCATTGGGTTTTTTTTCATGAAGAGTTTTGAGATGTTATTTTACCTAGAAAATGAAAAGGAATGTCCTCTATTCTACTGAGACACTTAGCTGAATGTGTTTCTCAAAGCTGTTACCCCAGTGCTTAGCATCCCGATTTCACATTCTTGCAATTAAATCATGACCTTTCCCATACGACACAGTTGTTGTCTTTAATAATTATTTTTTTTTAAGACCCATGGCTCAAATGTCATCAAGTCTTATTTCCTATTCCTCATCTGTAATTTGGAAAATAAGAATAAACCCAGAAAAGGTTATCCATTATCAGTTACATCCTTTAGCTCAGAAGCATCTTGCATTGGTAAGAAGCTGACAATTCACCAGATCTTTTCAACCTCTGACTTGTAACGTATTTTAATGTTTAGATCCTGTAAATAAAGTGCAATAGAAAGTCTCACTCTAGTTAATGGCCTAGATGTGTGTCATACATGTTGCACTGTAAAAAAATGCCCCATCCCATTGTATTCTTTCTCTTTTTGCTGTGCCACTTAGACCCTAACAAGTCAACGGGTCCGGATGGGATTCATCCTAGGGTGCTTAGAGACCTGGCACAAGAGCTGGATAAGCTGCTCTCCATCATTTATCACCAGTCCTGGCTAACTGGGGAGGTCTCAGATGACTGGAGGTTGGCCAATGTGATGCCCATCCACGAGAAGGGCCAAAAGGAGGATCCAGGAAACTATAGGCCTGTCAGCCTGACCTCAGTGCCTGTCAAGGTTATGGAGCAGATCATCCTGAGTGCCATCAAGTGGCACGTACAAGAAAACCAGGGGATCAGGCCCAGCCAACATGGGTTTAGGAAAGGAAGGTCCTACCTAACTAATCTTATTTCCTTTTACGACTGGGTGACCCGTCTGGTAGATGAGGGGAAGGCTGTGGATGTGGTCTACTTAGACTTCAGCAAAGCATTTGACACGGTCTCCCACAGCATCCTCCTAAAAAAGCGGGCAGCCCATGGCTTGGACAAGTGCACCCTTTGCTGGGTTAAAAACTGTCTGGATGACCAGGCACAGAGGGTGGTTGTGAATGGTGCTGCACCCAGTTGGTGTCCCCCAGGGATCAGTATTGAGCCCAGTTCTATTCAACATCTTTATTGATGACCTAGATGAGGGGGATCATGTCTACCAATAGTAAACTTGCAGATGACACCAAGTTGGGGAGCAGTGTTGATACCCTGGAGGTTAAGAAGAAGCTGCAGAGGAACCTGGACAGGCTGGGTCAATGGTCTGCAGACAATGGTACAAGATTCAACAAGGCCAAATGAAGGGTCCTGCACTTTGGTCATAATAACCCCATGTATTGCTACAGACTGGGGTATGAGTGGTTGGAGAGCAGCCTGGTGGAGAGGGACCTGGGAGTTCTGGATGACAGCCAGCTGAACATGAGCCAGCAATGTGCCCAGACAGCACAGAAGGCCAATGGCTTCTTGGCTTGTATCAGGAATAGTGTGGCCAACAGGACTAGGGATGCAATTCTGTCCCTGTACTCAGCACTGGTGAGGCCTCACCTTGAGTACTGTGTGCATTTCTGGGCCCCTCACTTCAAGAAGGATATTGAGGTGCTGGAGCAGGTCCAGAGGAGAGCGACAAGGCTGGTGAAGGGACTGGAGGGAAAGTCATATGTGGAGAGGCTGAGGCAGCTGGGGTTGTTCAGCTTGGAGAAGAGGAGACTCAGGGGGGACCTCATCACTCTAAAACTACCTGAAGGGAAGCTGTAGTCAGGTGGGGGTCGGGCTCTTCTCCCAGACAACTAGTGAGAGGATGAGAGGGCAGGGCCTGAAGCTGCTCCAGGGGAAGTTTAGGTTCAATATTAGGAAGCAGTTCCTCATGGAAAGGGTGATAGAACACTGGAATGGACTGCCCAGTGAGGTGATGGAGTCACCATCCCTGGAGGTGTTTAAGAAAAGATTGGATGCTGCACTTAGCGGCATGATTTAGCTGATGTTGTGGTGTTAGGTCATAGGCTGGACTTGATCTCAGAAGTCTTTTTGCAGCCTCAGAAATTCTGTGATTCTGTGATTCTGTGATTCAATGAGTGATTTTGTATGCTAAATAGTTTAGGAACACAAATACCTGTCTCAGCTTTTTTTTCCTAACCGTGCATGAAGACCAAAGCACAGCTGTTTCACAGGGATCTCCCAATAATCAGTGCCATATACTCACAGCTATCCTTTGCCTTCTGTAGTCATCTGGGGAAATTATGCTGTTCTTTTTGGGAGCTTGTTTATTTTCTGGTACTGAATCTGCTATATTGATTGGGACTTGGTGGGGAAGGGGAGAGAGGAGGCTTTTAAAGAATTGTGGCTCCCCTCCAGCTGTACCTTGTTAACCAAAATGTAAGCAGAGTAAATTGCAGCACTAGATACCTCATCTTGTATAAAGATATGTTTCCCTGATGGAAAGGGTGTCCATACACTTGTGTAAGAAAAGTCATACTCTTTCATCCCTTTCATGTTCATTTAAGTGTCATATTCAACATCAAATCATCTTCTTTTTGGTCTCACAAATAGACCTTAAGGTGTTAAGATACTTAGTTTAGCTGATATAAATATATAGAATTCTTATGACTATTCAAATCACTCATTCCTTTGATGAGAAGGAAATTTCCTGAAATTAGATTGTCTCAAAAATGTCTACAACTGTGGACATAATTTTAGATAAAAATACTAGCATAACAGTTAATCCTGTCACACTTTTGGCTTAGAAGACACAGAACCAGTATGTACACAAAAAAACAGGTAAGGATTATAAGGGGTTAAAAATGTATATATTCACTATTAAAAATGTGCAGAGATTTTGGGATCAGGCAGACCTGAGACTGAACTTTGATCTTACTCAAGCTAGAGAAGGGAACCTCAAGAGGTTCAACAAGGCCAAGAGCAAGGTCATGCACTTGGTTCAGGGCAACTCCTGGTAGCAATAAAAGCTGGGGGATGATGGAATTGAGAGCAGCCCTCCGGAGAAGGACTTAGGGGTACTGGTGGATAAAAGGCTGGACATGAGCTGACAGTGTGCGCTTGCAGCCCAGAAAGCCAACCATATGCTGGGCTGCATCAAAAGGAGTGTGGCCAGCAGGTTAAAGGAGGTGATTCTCCCCTTCTACTCCACTCTGGTGAAACCTTACCTGGAGTACTGCACTCAGCTCTGGGGGCTCTAGCACAGAAAAAACATGGACCTGTTGGAGCGAGTCCAGAGAAGGACCACAAAGATGATCAGAGGGCTGGAACAGCTCTCCTGTAAGGAAAGGCTGAGAGAGTTGGGGTTGTTCAGCCTAGAGAAGAGAAGGTTCCAGGGAGACCTTATTGCAGACTTTCAGTATTTGAAGGGGGCTTATAAGAAAGATGGGGACAAAATTTTAGTAGGGTAGACTCAAACTAGATCTACAAAAGAAATTTTTTATGATGAGGGTGGTGAAACAATGGGACAAGTTGTCTAGAGAGGTGATTGATGCCTTATCCCTGGAAACATTCAAAGCCAGGTTGGATGGGGCTCTGAGCAACCTGGTCTAGTGTAAGGTGTTCCTGCCCATGGCAGAGGGGTTGGACTAGATGATCTTTACAAGTCCCTTCCAACCCAAAGTATTCTATGATTCGTTACTGAATACAGTGGAGTGGGTCAAATTCAGTAACTTCTTACATAAAGCAATGTCCCTGACATCCTTTTGAGGGAAAGTCATATGTGGAGAGGCTGAGGCAGCTGGGGTTGTTCAGCTTGGAGAAGAGGAGACTCAGGGGGGACCTCATCACTCTAAAACTACCTGAAGGGAAGCTGTAGTCAGGTGGGGGTCGGGCTCTTCTCCCAGACAACTAGTGAGAGGATGAGAGGGCAGGGCCTGAAGCTGCTCCAGGGGAAGTTTAGGTTCAATATTAGGAAGCAGTTCCTCATGGAAAGGGTGATAGAACACTGGAATGGACTGCCCAGTGAGGTGATGGAGTCACCATCCCTGGAGGTGTTTTGACTGTAACAATAATCCTATTCTAAAGGTTAATCTCTAACACATTTCATACTGCATGATATTGAGTACTAAGCTAGTCATAAATAAATTAAGGTTAAATGAACACTAAAGGGGCAAAACCAAGCAGTTAAATGAACAACTCAACACACAACAACTTGAACAGCAAATACATCTGAAATGTAGATCTGAACTCTTCATACACATTAGAATATAGACTTTGTATATTTTCATTCTTCTTGTAAGATTATTTTGTAGAAAAATAAACAGAACCTGCAAAATAGTAAAACAGAACGTAGGAGTCATATTGCCAAAGGTCACCAGAAACTGGTCTACTAGTAGCATGACTTTATGGCATGAATATTAAGACTCATCTTTGTAAAGTTTTTGGCCACATGAGAAGATAGACAATAAAATATTTGTCTAATAATCAACTCCAGAGGACCTCACCTAGAAGTTCTTATCTTGAAGCAGTGTCTGGTCAGCATATGAACTGAACTCCAGGTGGCTACCCTGCACAGTGCAGAAGTAGGGATTCCCCTAAACCAAGCTGCAGATGTTGCCTGAGCCTCAGTAAACTGAGCCATAATTGAGAGGGGAGAGACAGTTTGTTCAATGCATGTGAGACCCTCATACAATTTGAAACCCCTCTGAGAGCTTCTGTGAAGAAAAAAAATATCCCCCTGGATTTATTACCAAAAGCTACAAAAAGCCTGAGAGATTTTCAAAATGGCTTTGTTCTAGAAAGATGAAAGGACATAGCTCTAAGAACATCAAGTGTATGAAGTTTAGTCTCTGTGGGAGAGTCATGAAGCTTGGAAAAAATACTGGTAAATGCATAAACTTATTTGAATAAAAACCTTAAACAATTTTAGAAAAAAAATATTTCTGGACCATAGGGAATAAGCTGATGAGGGACCTACCGAAGTCTGCATTTTGCACATTCTGCAAGATGAAGTGATAACTACTGTAAGTGCGGCTTTTTTGAGAGATGATGAAATGATAAATTCAGAAAGAGGAAAAATGACACAGTATTAAATTCAAGATAGAACAGATAAAAAAAAATGTGAATTTTTAAAAGGAAATCTGAATACGGTGAAGTGTAAAAGTTCTCAAGCTGTGGAAATTCGTGCAGACAACGGAGAAAGTACAGTCTAGTAGATTTGACATGGATCCTAGAATGTATCATAGAATTTACTGAGAACCATTTCTCAATTCTTTCAGCTTGTTTACTCCCATCCTCTATATCTGAATATGTGAAATATGTATGCTTTATCATATAGCTTGTCAATATTTTAGAGAATTATAATGGTACAGGCAACCAGGACAAAAGAAAATCTGGTTCCATTCTTAGCTCTGCAGAGTAGCTTTGGAAAAGTTACTTTCATGTTCTATGCTTTGGTCTCCAAATGCATAAAAGGATGGTAATAATAATGATTTTTTTTTTTTTTTTATGAAGTGTTTCAAGACCTCCAAATAAAAGGGACAATATCAAAGCATGGCGTTATTATTATTATTATTACTGGAACTGATTGAGATATTTCAGAAATAATACCTAGTTATTTGAGAGAATAAAAAAAAACCCCAAAAGATTAGAAGATTGAATGTACCTCTGAATAGACAGGAAGAAAAAAGTCCTTTATAGACAAATCTTGCAGACATCTCTTTGTCTTGGATCAAAGTCTCTTGAACCTCTCATAAATAGCACGCCCTTAGTGAACCTGACTCTATGCTATTGGGTTTTGAGATGGGATTCTGGGAATATGGGTAAATTTGTCTCTGTAGGGTAACGTTTTTTGCTAGAAATTCTTCAGGACCTTGTGAAGACAATCACTTCTAGGAGGAAGTCTTGAAGCATGAGTTCTCCTCCTACTAATAAAGTGTACTTTGTATTTCCAAACTCTTATATTTAGCCCGTGATGAAGGGATAATTGAGTATGTTCAGCACACTAGTTCTGCCCAAAACCTAAAGCTGAGTTTTGGTTAGATGACTACAGTTCCTTATATGAATACAGTTCCTTCAAAAGATCTAATATAGTTCTGGCTGAGCACAGATACAAGGTAGCACCAGAGCAGCTTTAATGGTAGATGGATGCAGAGCAGGAAGTGGTTATGAACCAGCAGCAAGCCATCACTGAAAAGTGACTTCAGCATTAGAGACATCTCCTTTGACATTTTCATCAGAAATCAACTTTAGATATCATGCTTTCTGACATCTGCTTAGCCAGTGACTCATGAACTGAACTGCTCTTTGGTATACATGATTCCTGTCGGCAAGAAAGCCGTTTAGCCTTTCAGTATTCACAGCCATGGCTGACACATGGGCAAAGTAGATTTTAAAGTCTGGAGCTCAAGTGTCAGCCCTGAGACCTGTGTCTCAGCACTCATTTGAGACTCAAAGGATGATTTGTTTATTTCCTTGAAGGGTTATTGCATGTTTTCTCCCTCCCTTTTGTCAGTAGGCTCCAGAATGACTTGTAACAGCAACAAAAACTGTGAGGAAGAGCGCAGTTCCTGGGTGGATAGGGCTGTTGAAAGTTTCTGAGCTCTTGTGACTAAAGCCTGTATACCTAGAGAGGAATCCTGCAGAAATGTGCTTAAAGTCTAATTCTTTTTAACTTGTCTTCCTACAGAAGCAAGTCTTGGGCATTTGTATCTGCCAGTCTGTGTATATGTATCTATCTGACCAGACAAGCTTTTCAGCTGACTGGCAGTTTTAACACTCGTAAGATTGCTAAAAAGTTCATGAAAATAGACTGCTGGGAGAAGGGACACCTTCTTGTGACAACCTGAGGGAAAAATTTCAGAGGCAGTGAAATCCTTGTCAAACCACAGAAACTGCCCAGGAGGATAAGTGCTGTGATGCGCCAACGGCACGTAGAGTGTCAGTCACAGCTCCTCGATGGTGAGGCACTGGGAGATCTGACCATAGCATGCAAACCTGTGAAAAGCCAAGCTTCACTGATGTCATTTTTCCTGGATCTACTAATACATAGTAAGACAACAGTGGGAGGTTAAGCTTCAGAAATTCCTGTCCCATTGCAGAAGCAGAAAGGAGAATAGCTTGAGGGTGATGTGGCAGATGCAAAACATGCAGAAAAAAAGGCCCAGGAGCAGATCTGACACAACTACCTTGATCAATGTTTGCTTACAAATAAAGATTTTGTATTCCTTGTATATATCAAGAACCTGAAGTAAAATACTGACCACTTTGAAGCAGGTGACAGATCTCCCATAACTAGGATTTCATCCTGGTTCCTCTCTGTAGACTCATCTGTGATTTGTGTTATGTTAATAGCAAGGGGAAGTTAAAATGCTCTGAATCAGGAAAAATATTTTACAGAGCTAGGTAATTTGAGAAACATCTTTCATCTGTTAAGGTTTGAGCTTCTCCCAGTAATAACAAGAACTTGATCAAGCATGAACACTCCCTAGCTATCTATAGATTTGTAGTACACAACCTTAGAAATGTCATTGGCACACTTCACAGTATAATCAATACATTCCTTTTAACCTTTGCGCAAGAAGGTTGGGATACAGACTAAGATTGATAAAAAGACTCTTCTGCAGTGTGAAGGGTGCAAAATTAGAGAAAAAGCAGAACTGTGAGATTTTGTTAGTGTAATGCACAAGCTGAAACGTGCTTTGTTCATTCCCAGGGGCTGAGGGTTTGAGCGTGAGCTTAAATACAAACCAAACTTCCAGAGTGAATAATCTAGATGTCTTTCCTCTGGTCCCAAATTCCTTCCCCTTCTTGGAGGCATCAGTGTCTTGCCACTCTTCTCTACTTTGTCCTGCTTTTTGTGCACTCCATCACCATCTGAGGAGCTTCCTTTAATGTTTTTAGTAGTTTTAATGTCTGTGAGAAGACTGCTGCTCTTGTCTTGTACTCCAGTATAATGGGAAATATTGCCTCTGATGGCATATCTGGCACTAGAAGTTATGCCATAGCTACTCTGCTGGGGTAAGAGCAAGAAGAGCCTCAGAGTTTCTGGAGCTTTTACCTAGCCAACTCTCAAAGGTTTTCTAGCAGCTAGCCAACAGGAAAAAGAAATATAATCTCCACAAACGTGATGTTTTTTATGAATCTGAGAACAGCTGAAGTGCTTAGCAAGTATTTTTCTTCTCCTGCTGTCTTATTAGAGGGCATGGATTTCTTGACTGTTGACCCTGTCCCCCATCAAAAAAAAAAAATATGCTGTGCCAAAGGAAATGTGCAAGTGACTGTGATGGGACCTTGTAATGACATTACAGAATTGTGTCTTGAATACAGGCATCGAATACTTACAGTACATACTGAGTGAGACCAAAAAGGAGAATGATCCTGTCCACCTATAAAGACAGGGTTTCATCTCTATTAATACTTTTAAGTACTTCTTAGCTTATTTATTATATCACCAGAAACAGATTTTACTACATCTTGGTCATCAGATTCTGCAGTTTCACTCTCTGGAAATGTTTGCTACTATATCATGTTGTTCTTTTGTCTGTCTCAGGTTCCCGTATGACATGTCCCAGGGGGGAAATGTAAAGATTTGGAAAAACTAATAAGATAAAGACTGTCTTTTTTTTTTTTTTTTCTTTTCTTTTTTCTTTTCTTTCTTTTCTTTTTTCTTTTCTTTTCGTTTTCTTTTCTTTTTTCTTTTCTTTTCTTTTTTTTTTTTTCCTGAATGAGGAATGAAACATATATATATTGTTGCCTGGCTCCAAAATAACTCCTTTTCAAAAGCAAACCAGCTTTGGCTACACTCAATATTTTATTATCATAAACATTTGTTGCAATTAAAAGTAGATCACCATCATTTGTAGATAGAAATGAATTGCAGTGATAAAATGTCTATTTTGGTAATCTGTGTACAGGTTGATCTCCACAGTGCAATTGACAATTGTTTCCAAGGAAACTTCCTGTAAAGCAAAGAGTCATTTGGAGGAACAAGGGTAATACTGAAGTGAACAAACTGGTACCCTTGAAATCTTGCCTTATGCCTGCTAACCAATGTCTGGTAGAAACAAGAGGCAACAAAAACTGAACTGAAGTCCTGTTTCTTTGTGGTTTATTATTGTACATACTGGTTTTATAATTTTTTGTTAAAATTGAGACTGCAAACTGTTTCTTATCGTGTTGAAAGGCAATTCTATTGTTTGTGTTCTGTGCTTTGCATAAGCTGTTTTTTTGGGTGGTCTATAGTCAAATGAAGTGCTCTTTTTATTGGTTATTATTTGCTGTTTACAGGTCCCATCATGTTACAGTTTGTAAGTGAGGGAAGAATGAGAGGCCAGGGGAGCTGTCTGCAAATAAGAACCTCAGGAGAAAATATTTTAAATCATGAATGACTCAGTAGCAACTCACTTAATGATGTGCCTTGAAGTACCAGAGAAACATTTGGCAACTGTGAGGGAAACAATAGAAGGTAAAAAATAATTTTTGATTTGAGACATTGGTTACAAGAGCAAAACAAATAATTCATCAAGATTTCAAATTATACTTGGAGAGACCAAGCAAATGTAGTAGTCTAAACAATTACAGACCAGTGCCTACAGAAATGGACAAGTTATCAAAGTAACTGGACTTGTACTGACATATGCACACAATTTTCTTTTTTCAAGTGTTTAAAATACATCTGGATGTTTCTACATGGTAGGATTATTTACATGTTAATTTATAAATTTTATAGATAGGGTATATTATAACAGGCAAGTGTTTTGTTATAACTACGTCCGGTCTTATTATATTATTAGGAAACCAAACTTCAAATTGTATGTGTGTGTATGTGTGCTCGCATATATGCACACAAATGTATGTATAAATGTACATGTATGTAGTGTTGATGGACTATTCATGTAATTTTATTTAAAAAAAACCCCAAACCAAACAACAAAGTAATTACTCTTCAACTAAATACAAAACCTCAAAATCAGGAATATCTTGAAGTCTTCCTGAAAATAAATATTTGAAAGTGCCTATGTAAGTTATAGGTAGTCAGAATGCACTGAGACTGAAATATGTTAATAAAGTTTACTGTCACTACAAAACATTATAATTAATTATGAGAAAAAATGAAAGCAAGTCAGACAGAAGTCTTTGGTACATATTGAATGTAAACAAAGAAGGTTAGGAAATGTATTGTTAATCCAGGGAAGAAAAAATATATTCATCTACAAATGCTACATTTAAATGAGAAAATGATATAAAGAAATATATTTCATTCATGCTTTCCTTATATATATACCTTATATATATGCCTATATGTATGAATTCATATGTACATGCGTACGTAATCTAGTTTACATTGTGAGGCAGGTGAACACAGGAAGGACACAGAGTCATTTACGATTTTACCTTGGCATCTTATAAAATTTGTTCTTTCTGTTTCCATTGCACAGTGTTTTGCACATCAGGTAAAATTTCAGAGGAAATTAATGGAAGAGATGCTAGTGACTAAAATCGAAACAGTATTTCACCTCCACATGACATGGTCTGCTTCCTTCCAGCTAGCATTAAATAGCAAGCAACAAATAAAGATACATTGTAGTGGAACCAACCACAATAGTTTCTTCAGCCTATGCACTTGACAAATACTCTAGAAGAAGATGTATAAGGATTCTCTTATACTAAATTTAGTATAGGAAATCTTTAATAGCTAGAACTAACTCTAATTTCTTCTTTTGGACTGTTCTATTTCGATGTTTCATAAATCCTTGTTTTGATTGGCTTTACATGGAATGTTGTACAGCCCTAAACACAAGAAATTAAACTGAATTGCATATGAATTTTAGCCCAGTCCTTCCAGCTAACACAGGAAAACAACAAAGCAAAAAATTGAAACACACAGAGTATAAATCCAAATATATACAAAAGAATATTAATGCCCATAAATTAGTCAACTGTTAAAGTTCTGAATTTTTTTCTTGCTGAGTTACAAAACCCAAAAGCCTAATGGAGGAAAAAAGAACTTTATATGTACTTGTGGCATGTATTAACAGAGAAAAGAAAAGGAAAGAAAAGGAAAGAAAAGGAAAGAAAAGGAAAGAAAAGGAAAGAAAAGGAAA
>JAAGNO010025757.1:60604-75076 GCA_033439905.1 Ceryle rudis
AGAAAGAAAGGAGAAAGAAAGAAGACATTTCAGCTGGAGGTGACCAACAATAATTGTATAGTCCCAATACAAGATCCAATAAGTTTATTTCCTGTGACTTCTTCCAGTTTAGGCCTTGAAAATGATTGATTATGCTGAGCACATAAGCCTTTAAATTGCACTGTCACAGCACCCCCTTTTTGGCCAGGGAGTTCCATAAGCCTACATTTTATATACTCTAAAAACATTTGTGCTTGATTTTAGGTGCATGAAGTGTCAAATTGATTAATTACTCCACTGGACCCTTTTTTATATGAAAGTATATAAAAACGTTTTGCAAGAAGCATATTATTCAAGAGAACAGTCCTTCTTTCTTCTACATCCTGGAAAGGATTGATGGTAACATGTTGTGGGATGATCTTGAACAGTGCCATCACCAAGTGCTTTTAAAGGTTTAGACTGAAATCATCAACATGATGAAAACAAACTGCTGTACAAATCACTTTATTTACAACGACCTTTCTGAGGTCTGTCTGATGCTTTTTGCATGCCGAAAAGAAAAGAGGAAGAAAAGAGATCGTCAGGAACGTGAGTAGATGTATTCACTCTTCAGAGAGCAGATTGTGTACACTTTTCCTGCACACTAAGCACTGCTTCTCTCCTGCTGCCCTGTTCCCTGGTGTCCTGGAGCCATGGGAAGTCTTCTGGACCACACTTGGGCTTCCTGGTTTGCCCGCCAAGGAATACCAGCAAGCCTTAACTCACTGTGGGACCTTGTTCTAAATGTTTGGGAATGTCTGTAAAAACATTATCAGTTTATGGCTCTGGAATTTTCTGGGGAAAAACACCATGAGCCTTGTTCTCCTTGGTATGAAAGTTTCCGTTGGCTAGTTGGCAGTGAAAATGGCTATAGAGTAGGTCTAAATTAAGGTTGTGTACAGATAAAGAACACTACAGTTTTACAACAAGATCAAATGACCTTATTATTTTTTGAGATAGATCATTCTAGTAGCTCAATTTCTCAGTCAAAACTAGTACTATGATAGCTGGGAAAAAAAGACAAAGTTTAGATATTCTTTTATTTTTTCTAATGTTTTTACCCCTTCGCAGGTACAAGGGAGTAAACCTATGTGACAAGAGAAGTTAGAGAAGCCTCCATCCCTCTTGTAATGTCTAATACAGCAATTCATGTAGCCAAGGAACTGAACAGATTTTTCCTCAGTTTGATATTATATTTTTTCAACAAACTAGAGTGTGCCACAATGTCCTGATGGTAACTGCCTACTGAAATGCTGTTCTGTTTCTGTCTTTGCTGTTTCAGGGCTTGAATGTACAACACGGTTAAAAACTGACTCAAAGTTTTGGCTTTGGGGAGATTAAATTCATTTTTTTTTTGGCACAGAGCAGTCTAATCTAAATGAGGAAAGAAAGGACAGGAAACTATTTCAAGCTTTAAAATGAATTTTTGTAGTTGAAAATTTTAAGATTGCCAAAAAGAGAAAATTTTGAAGATTTTGAACATGAATAACAATGAATGTTCTTTTCAGATTTTTATCACTATAAGTCTGTCTATCTTGCAAAAGTGAAAATAATTTTTAAAAGTGTTAATAATTCTGGAAAAAAAATACACATTCAAGTTGTTTCTGATCAAAAGGAGTATTCAGAATAATGGGTGTTGTCACCAGGCAAAAAGAAAAGAGATCCATGTCTCCAAAGAGCCATCAGCAGAGAAAAAAAAAATTGCATCTTGAATTTTTTTCAGAATATAATTACCTAACTACAACTGTAGCACAGTAAAGTTATCTGAAATTTATCAGTCTATTTTGTATACAAATGTTTTTAAATCTAGGGTAAAAAGGGATGTTGTAAAAATGGATGTATATAAGGCAATTTTTTGTCCTTATGGACTTATTTTAGACAGCAGACAAAATCTGAATAGTAATACAATTTAAATACTATAAAAAAGTTGTCTTCATGATTGAGAATACATATATATGATTTTTTTAATAGATAGCAAGTGAAACTATCTCCTGAATACGTTTGTTCGAGTACATAAACTGTGCAAGTACATAAAGTCTTGCGTGCCAGGGACTCTTGCAACCAGCTCTACACAACCTCCATGTAACAGACAGAAGACTGGAGGAAAGGTCTGAAAACTTTGTAAAGTTGGCAAAATCAAGTACCCAAAAGAAAAAGTAACTTTTAGGACCTGTGTTGGGTTTTCCTCTCAGAGGCATTAGAATTGCAGTATATGTATACTTAACAGTTCAAGCTGGATCCCAGTCAAGTAACATTAATATTAAACTAGGCAGAGCATCCAGTATCAAGCTTGTGTCAGTCCTATGTTTCCGTGTTGCCTTCAGGAAAAGAATAATATCAGGGCAAGCCTAAAGCCTGGGTGTAGGAACTGAAAATTTGTGACAATTTGTTTCCCCGAAATTTTCTAAAATTTTCATTTGGCAGAAAACGTTCAAACTGAATCAGCATTTTTCTCTTGGTGCTGTATTTATTTCCTGTTTCTAGGAAACCTTAAACTGGATTTACTGTGTCATCAAACACTGGCCATCACGTCTCTTTCCATGTCTTCTGATACACTCTTCAGTGAAATAAAAAGATACTACTAATTTTCCCTGGGATACCTTCCTCCTTCAGGGCTCAGTGTCCGTCTTTGCTTTGTAATGAGCACCTTGCTATTTAGTTGTCTGGCATCTCCTCATTTTTTTGTGTTTTGACTTTGTGCCTTACATACCACTTGCTTAAAAACTTCTTCTCTGAAGACAAAACTAATAATTTCCTTATGGGTTTTATTTTTCAGTCTGAATGCTTCTCTGACATACATTAAATTTCTTTTAATTATATCCTTGGCATCTGAGGGATATTATTATTATTCACATTGTCTAGATGGAGAATCAGGGTACAAGGTGATGAAGGTCCAGTTTTTAATTTAGCTCTGTGTTCCCAGCTACCAGTGTTTAGGTGTTGTGTTTGTTTTTTACTTTTCTCCCAGAGAGGTTAGCATTGCACTGTACAATGTTCTGCACTGCTTTATGTAAAGTACAGCTCCTGTTATTGATTTTGATTGCAGGTGTCACTGCTCCAAATCTCTGTAAACCAAACCCCAAGGTCTAAAATGAGGTACTCAGAAAACATAAAATATAGGTGGTATTCCCTGACTTCACAAATCTCCTTCACCTCCCTCTGAGACATTGCTTCTCAGATCAATTTGGTTATCCCCTAAAGGATCACCTATCCTAAGTTTAGTTTAAGTTACTTAACCAACGCCTTGAAGGAATCCTGTGTCAGAGGCTTGGAAGATTAGGTCTCCTGGTCAGCATTTTTTGCCATAATTCATACCTTACCGTTTCTTTTCTTGCTGTCTCTACTTCAGCCTACACATCTTTGCACCAACCAAAAGAGAATGTCTAAGGAGAGCAACCACCTTCATTACTTATCTCTGATTCATCCCTGCTGCAGGTGCATCCCATGCCTCCAACGTAACGGGAAAAAATAACAAGCAATCAGATAATTAAAGACTGTATCATAATGCATCTACAAGGGGGGTGCATGTGAGCATTAAGGTTACCCAGGCAGCACAGATTCTGGCATTTCTTACCTTTGGAGTTATTCAGTTTGTAACCTTGATAATTAGAGCTGATCAGCACATTTTTTTGGAAAATGCTGTTCTGCTGAAAGTGAAAACAGTCTGCATGGACGTGAGGATTTTACCCAACAGACTGTTTCTAAACAGACTGCCTGGGCCCTGCTAATTCACTCACCTTCTTACAAGGTAGGCTTGGGACTCTTACACAGGTCTTGGAGGTCCTGGCTCCTCAAGCATGTAACAGTGCCCACAAAGTTACAAGGTATAGCTAGGAAGGAGGGAGAAGGTACAGTTTTATCCGGTTCGGGTAAGCTTGTATACTTGCTTAATTTCCCAAGCTATGCTCCTGCTTTTGTTTTGTTGTTTAGGCATAAACTGAATCCTGCTCCCCTTTCAATTTACAGCAGAAGTCCCAATGCTTGGTATTGTGCTGATATTAGGAGGACTGGAAAGTAACCCACTTTGTGAGCTGAAGAGCTGCCGCTGGTTGTAGCCTGGGTCACTAGAGTGCCAGTCCTATAAGGCGACAAGTTGCAGTGGCAGCAAGTTTCACAGCTATATAATTCCCAGGAGTAAAGGAGCAATGACATTTAGAAAACCTGATTCACATTTAAGCCTTAGAGGAGGATAGAGTCTTGTAGGCTCAGCCTTTCCTCAACCTCAAGGTCTTTTCCTGTTCCCCTCTGCCATATTTTGAGCCTCATCTCTTTTCCCAGACACATAATCCCAGTGTAACTAGTCCTAGTTGTCACTTTCTTAGAGTCTCCTTCCTGTCCTAATCTCCTGCCCTCACAAGTCTTCACATCTCTCCTGGCTTTTCTCAATCTCCTCTTTATTTCTTCCTGCAACTTTCTAGAGTATGATGGCATCTCTCCCTCCTATGATGACAATTGCAGCATTGGTTTCTTCCTCACTTTGCTGTCCCCATCTTCCGCCATCAATGAAATGGTTTGAAATCCCCTATATGATCTGCACTCTAACTAAAGAGGAAGCTTGGGAGAGAAGGTTCCAGCCTGGCCCCTCTGCAGAACCCCCCAGAAAGCCACTTCCACACCTGGACAGGGGCAGTACTGTGTGGTAGCCTAGTTACTAATCCTCTCTATTTCACGTGTGATTTTTTTTTTCTTTTCTTTTTTTTTTTTTTTTCTTTAAGATTTATGTCTTAGTAAAATTGGGTTTGTACTCACAGGCTCTGGAAAAGACACATCCTTTTTTACAAAGACTGCTGTCCTTGTCTGTAAGAGAAATACAATCCCAAAGAAGAATTGTCTATGTTTAGCATATGATTAAACTTGGCGTGAATAATTAAAGAAATCCATGCAAGTGAGTAATGAGAGAGCAATCTACAGCTCAGATGAAATACTCTGATGTGCAAAAAATAGAGTCAGGTGGGAGTGTGAGAAAACCCTGTGTTGACTACAAGTAGGAAGCAGAGCAAGCTGCTATTATCTTCAGCAGTCAGTTATTCCAAATGAAAACTGTGAAAACTTATCCTTCACGAAAACAACTGTTCCCAGAACCACCACACATAAATCTTGACATTTTCTCTTTCTCAGAAGTTTTTAAAAAACGTTTTCCACCAAACTTCCCATAGTAGTAGAGCTATTACCAATGCCAGGCTACTTATAGCTGTAAAAGATTCATGAAGGATTTTTTACGGCAGGCCTTGTGACTCTAAAAAATCCACCCAACTCTTCTGTGCTTCATTATTGAGGGATTTGCATTCACTTCACAGCAGCCCAAGCACTAATCATAAATAAAGTGCAACAAGCACTGCGAGGAAGTACAGAAAGTTACGTTTCAAAATGTTATGCATAATAGTATCAAAGATATGATAAAATGAGACAATAAGTGTGCATAGCTTTAATAAACTTAAAACCCAATTAATGTATAATCATTGACTTACATTCAGAGTTTTTTCATGTTGCATGTTAAGTTACTTTGTTACTCACATTCTCCTTTTAAATGTTTCACAACCACCTCACTTTTTCACATATTATAAAAGGTTCATCTCTACTGGTAATAAAGTAACTAAGGGTTTTTTTTTTTTTTAATTTGGTGTTTTAAATAGTTTCATGTCACGGATGTCTTGTTGATGAAATGGTTTTATAACATCTTTTTTTGCGTAGGTACTTCTGCTGTAAATTACAAACCATACAGTTTCTTCACCTCTCCCTCTAATGCTTTGGAATGTCTGGCTTTAGTATAAAGCTTTTCCTTCTGGATCTGTGTGTTTTCTCCATCTCACCCTTACTTTCCCATCCTCCTAGCTGCCAGTGTTTCTAAGCTTCTATATACGTGATAGTTTTATACAACTAAGCTAAACATCATCGGTAGCCTTCTACCTTCTTATGTTCATCCCTGTCATCGTGTACACCATTCACAGCTTCAAAGGTTTCCCCAGGGGTCCTAGCACAGTACAAAATCCTGATTATAAGTGACATTTGAGTGGATTTTTAGAATTAGTGTATTAACAATTATACCCAACCTTAGGCTCTTTATTAACAGTATCAAGACTGGAGTCTAGTGCAGAATTCAATGCAGCTGTGTCATCTTTTCATGAAAGCAATTTCCAGCGTATGCATTAATCTTAACAGTGATCTAAGGATGGGCAAAGAGGCTGGTACAGTCCTTTTGCTAAATAGAATGGGGATCTTTGGCTTTTACTGAAAGGTGAAACATGTTTGGAATCAGTGAGGCTTGCATCATTTGAGGTAAACACATTATTTGCCCCACAAATTTCCACTTGCAATGTTGAGGGCAGCCTGGGAAATATTATACACATTTTATCTATAAGGGGCTCCTCTGAAATAAGTCTTGGAAAATCACTTAGAAATCAGCTTGCACTCCTAAAACCAAAATCATCTCTGTATATGCACATACGATATGAAGCAATAGAATGTAATAGATATGGGACAGAATGCAGTTGTACATGCTCATGGCTTCATCAGTATAGATGTAACTGCATAGCAAATACTATTATCAGGGCTTTAGCAGTACTCTAAGACACTTTCAGCTGCTGTCATGTTTCAGCACTTCCTGTCATAGTTCTAACTGAGGTTAAGACTGAAGTCTACCAGCATGTGTGAGTATCTATGAACCTCAGCATTTTGGTGTCAGAAGATTCTTGTTCGCTACCTTGTATGCCTGTATGACAATTAGTTATAATTAAGTGAATCTTTTAATGAACTTGGATTAGAAGCTCTAACTATGGTCTAAACTTAAGATGGACTCTCCTAGCTGCCTCTGTCAGTGTTTTATTAGTGCTACTGCTGTTGTATATAACAGAGAACAAATTTAATTGTAATATGCTTATTGACAACACCTATGACTACAGATCACAATTGTGGTAATTTCAGATATTGATTAACCTGTAAAAAAAAATAATAACCTTAAGCTTAACATTTTCATTCTACAATAAGAAACACGTTTGTTTTTAAGGACCTTCAGAAGAAAAAATTAGATAAGTATCAGGACAAGGTGATTAACATCTGTGACCAAGGAAAAGGCTCAAGGAGAAAAATCACCCAACATCTGCACTGTCGGTAAAATACTTGTAAAAAACACAAGTGAAGTGTGATTAATCACCATGGATGTATGATTGAGTCAATTGACTGTTACTTTTTCATGATGATTAATCAGCTACAAAAATTATAATTGTCCCACTTGTAGTGGCTGCATGCTGTGCCTGATGACATCATCTGGGCTACAAATACTCAATGAGTGGTTTTCAAAAGAATATGCAGATGAACCAGGAAGGATGGGTGAGGTTAAAACTACATTTTGAAGATCATCCTTGGCTTTAGTAACCCAGACTTGAGGCTGTTTTATCAGCTTACTGAAGGGACAAATGCTGTGTTTTCTGATGTATATCATAATCAGATTAAGATAAAATCAGAGGCATGAATTTTGTCATTTTGCATTATAAGTAATGTTTACATTAAGGGAAGAATTTGAAAGCAGAGAAGAAAACCAAAATTATTTTCATGGCACTAGATAAACAAATGTTACACTCTCAGCATACTGTGTGTAGTGTATCTCAGAAAATAAAGAGCTTTCAAAATGGCAATGAAATGCTTAGATGAATGAATATAGTTTAAGAAAAAAAAAAAAAAGGATTTAAATTGCTTGCTTCAGAGTGGGGTTGAATAACAGAAAATGGCAAGAGTATGGGAAGAAAAAAAAAAAAGATGTTATCTCTTTCTCTTTCTAAGAATCAAAAGCATGGGGTCAAGGAAAAGAAAGAAAATTCAAATGCAACAAAAAAAAAAAATGCCCAAATCAACCCAACTGAATTACTTAATTGCATTTTGTTTTCTGTGACTATGTTTGAACTGTGTGCTCTGAGAGCCCGTGTCAGGTTGGGAACTAGACAGTCTACATCTCTCCCCATCTCTAGCCAGGACTTGGTTCCCAGGAGAAAGAAACTTGGCCATATTGCCTAAAAGCAAACTGCAGCCTGTCTGGGTCAGCCCTCAACCTGGATAATGATCAGGGAAGGGGGATTGTGCTGTGGAATCCAGACATAGCCTTGAGATCAAGAATGTAATACAAATATTATAAGGATAGTGACAGCTCCGGTAATTACAACAAAACCCCTGTACTTTTAAAAGCATATATGCAGTCATGCTTTAGGGCATAAACCAGCCACTTACTAAGGGTTTAAGAAGCAACTCCTTTTACAGGCAGGTGTTTCTACAGTTTTTTCTGACAAGTTTTCTCACACCTTCCTCTCTAGCAGCCGGGATTTGGCATCTGTCAGAGACAGGGGACCACGCTGGATAGATCACTGATCTAATCCAGTGTGGCAGCTCCTATATTCCTACGATGAGTATGCAAGCTTTGTAGCAGATATTGGTTTTGCATGTAAGCCTGAAAATGTCATCAGACTGTTGAGTGGGTAAAGTGCAGCATTTCATAAACATACAACCCTCAAGGCTCCTAGGGAAAGATTGTTACTTTGGGATCTTGGATAATCTGAAAGAGATGATGTACTAAGATCTGACACAATAACCCAAATGATGAATTATTCCAGGCAATTTTGCCCCATCAAGCTAAATTCAAATATACTAATGGACTGTGCAGAGGACTGTGCACTGCAAAAACCTTAACCCCTGCTCACTCACTGTTATTTCAAAGTCTTTGTGCTTACAAGGAAATAGTTACTTGCAGAGTACAAGATCCTGCTTTAAACCTAAAGTTCAAAGTCTTATTTAGGAAGAGAGATTTTTCTAATGGAAAAATTCTTTAAAATCCTCAGAGATAACATCCTTGGAGGAATACCATCTTTTACATTGATTTAAAATAGATTTCAGAATTCTTTCCAGTCTGTTCTGAGCAGGCAATACCTTTCTGAGCTGTACATAAAACCTCACTAATGATCTGTAATGAAGGGCTTCTTTTTGCACATCCAACATTTTTTGCTCTAAAGTTCAAGAAAATAGCACAATTTTGCCAGCACTATTCCCTTTTTGCACACTGGCTTTGATTTTGAACTATAGCACTAACAGCAAAACCACAGAGTGTAATCCTGTGTCTCCTCCTTAGGTTGTCTGTCTGTCTTACAACCATGGATCCTAAAGTTCAGTTCTGTTTTATTCCTCCACTGTTAAACTTTATTAAAGCACATTTTTTTAACAGCCACATAAGAAGGAGAATTTATTTACAGGGTTATATTTACAGGAGATAATCTTGGTAACTTCTTGTATTTAGATAAGAAAGGGAAACATGGGAGCTCTTGTCTCTTGAGCTTTTCCTAGGTACCTACTAATTGTTAATTGTTAGAGACTAACCAAGTCACTGAAGTGAGTCGTTTGGCTGGTGTCTCAAATGCTGTCATTTACTACTACACAAATCAGCCTAGTGATAGAGTGTCTTTAAATTAGGTTACAACCATGCAGTTATTGGACAGGGAGTAATTGATAAAACCATTAGTAACACTTGTAGAGATAACAGCTAGAAAAATCATGCAACCATAATTATTCCTAATGGATACATGCTATAAATTGTGGCAAGAAAAAAAATCTTGCATTATCTTTCAATCAAATTTGACAGTCCTGGTAGATTACTGTAGAGTAAATGCTCATGTCTGAAAAAAAAAAAAAAAATGACCTATCAGATTATCTTTGCTTTTTTTCCCCTTCTCCTTTCCCATAAAATTATGTGGGTTTTTTTTTTTTTTTTTTTTTCCTTCTTTTAAATCTCTTTCTGCAGTGGCTTTCAGGCTAAAAAAAATGTAGTCCTTCTTATTCGTTGCCTTTACCACAGTGTTTTCAGTCCGACACAAGACACGTCAAGACTTTTTGTAATGTGACAACATGAAAAGAATTACCAGTTTGAATAAATGATTCCAGGTTGCATTACATTTTTCCAACAGCAAAATGTATTCTTTAATAATACATAAAGTTTTATCTGTATTCTGGTGTTAACATTTGTTTCACTGAACAAAGGCTCCTATTCTCAGTGTCCTTCCCCACCCCCTTTTGACTTTTCTCCAACAGAAAAAATCACTGGTTTTTTTTCAGTGAATTTTCCCCCCTTCCTCTGCAAGTGACAAAGACCAGAAACTGCCTCTATTCACTAAAAGATCAGATTTATAGATCAGTTTTATAGCTTAATTATATCTCCCTCCCTCATGTGTAAACTGACACTTCTCAATCACATGCATGGAGGTTTTAAGAGGAAATGGAAGAATCAGGAAAAAAAAAAGCAAGCTAATTACATATGGAAAAAGATCATATAATAATAACAACTTCTCAGAAAAGAAGTGTGGAAATTACTAGAGTTCTGTAGTACTTTTTAAAATACTTTGCTCCTCTAGCTGTTTTTGTGAACTTCAGAAGTCACAAATATATTTTAAAGTAATTCTTTTGTCCCAGGGTGCCCCACATACTTTAATTTGCACATTTGTGTGTATATTATCACTCCTTTAAAAGGGAAAGCAACTCAGGAGCATAGATTAGTTTTTAGACTTCATCTCCTAGGTCCTTGGTTCAGTATCACCCATTTCATGCTTTATCTTTGAGACTGATAGAAAAAAGTCCATGTAAGAAAAACATCACCACAATTAGCACACACTGATGCTCCTTGGCATCCAAGAGAAAAGGGCTGACAAGGCCCTTGCTCCATGCCCAGGAAAGGTGATTATTTGAGAAGAAGTCTTAAACTATGGAGCTGGGCACTGATGCTGGTCACACTGTTGTTTCTCTGCAAAGTAGCAGAGGAATCCATGTTTTGCAGCACATTATTCAGCACCACATTGCAGACTGGACTCCATTTTTCCTACCTTGAACTATGCCTTAGGGCCAAATAAGAGAAATACCCTGAAAAAAATTCTGTTAAGCAATGTTTTTCTAGACTGGTCGTACTATATGACTTTCCTCAACTTGTAAAATCACGTACTATGCCTCCTGTACTGATCCCATCTACTTCCACCTTGTTCCACCTCCTCAGTGCTTGTGGGCAGTTTCTCTCCTCCATCATGTTTCTACACTCCAGGGCACAAAAATGCAGCACTCACAGAACATTGCATATCCATTGCAAATGGTATGTTTGCCGTCTGCTGCTTTGTAGAAATGAAAGAACTTCTAGGGTTAACCTTCCACATTCCTTATTGTGAGAAAACTCTCTGGTCCATTTTTTCCCCCTGGAAAAGCACAGACTTAAGATGCATTTAAGCCTAACTCCAAATCTTACTGCAATGCAAAGAACCGTGGGCACTGGGGGATTTTTATTTTCCTTCCCTTTTACTCTGACACACAGGTCTCAGGGTATCTATCATTTCTGCATTAGCCAGACTTGGATTAGTTTAGCAATATTTCTTGGCAACTCCCGAAGTCACACTAAAATGAGTCATCAACACCTTAACAGCATGCCAAAATAATTCTGTTACTTCTACAAACAATCACCCCAACTTCTTATTGATTTGCTGCATGCAGATTTAATGAAGATAAGTCAGCATTTACTCAGCAATGATAGTGAGCAGGAGCAAAACCTTTGGCCATTTGAGAAATCTCGGGTGTTGCCTCTGTGTGAGAGCAGAGCAAATTCATTTACCCAGTCCTGAGAGAATAATTGCCTTACTCTGCTGCAGGTATGGCAGAAGCAAGGGCTCTGGCTTTGCTTTCCAGTGGCAGAGCTGCTCTGCTACAGTCAGGTGGTGACATGCTGTAATCTCGCAAAAACCTATTGTGTCCAACTCCCTGACTTGACAATCTAAATGGATTAGTTTTATGACTGAAGCAAGGACATCCCCTTATGTATTATATGCATCAAATTTCAAGCAGGTAAATGCTATCCTCATCTTCAATAACCACATCCACTTGATTTTTCTTTCTGAATGATTTGTTGAATGTGCATACAGATCCATACATAAAATGCTGCTTATTACAATACAAAATTGGAATCCAGCCTAGACTTATGTGCATTTTTATGATACCATCACAAACTATAAAAATTCCATGCAGAAATCAGGTTAAATATACAAAAATGTTTCAGTAAAAACCACAACTGAGCTTTTAATACTGCTTTTAATGGATTGTTAAATGCTTATAAACCAGCTTTGAGTATAACAAATTAGCTCAGTGAAAATTAGTTCAGGTGAAACCCTTTGATTTTCTCATTGTCCTCTAAATTAAAATTAACCACCCTAGCACGTGCACTATGCCAAAGCTATATGAGCTTTTCATATATCCAGACTCATACAAACCTCATACTTCCCTCGAGAAAGTTGAGTTTCTAAAGATTTAATTCAAGTTCCAAGGTCAGACTGAATAGATCTGAATTTCTCCTTAAAATGGGAGTTTCATTCCAATGAGGACTCGACTTCAATTTACTGCTTCTTCCTAAGTTGTGACAATATGGCACATAACATCACATGCAGATAGCAAATCAAATGCACTGACAGCACAATGCCAAAAAGGGTGCCCAAGAGCACACTATGAAGGCTACTTGTAAGATGGGATTCCTTTTTTTTTAAAAAGTGGTTTTAAAAGACTTTTTCAAATCACGTGGTTGCAACTTTTAAATAAATCCAATATATTTCTTATGTCTTGCAGGGAGTCACAGAAGAAATGAGAAACAAAATCTCTCACCCCTTTTGCAGGCAACAGAACTATATGACAATGATATTTCCCTTTTTGAACATTTTCTCTCTTTTTAAATTCACTTACATGTAAATCTGGATGTCTCCATATTTAGTTTAAATGATTAAGGAAATAACCACCCATTTTAGAGGACAGATTCTGGCCTCCATTCAGTCTGCTTTATTGAGCAACTCCAAATTGAGAAATGGAGCCTTTTGCTTTTACAGAGAGAAATTGTGGTGATGGAGCTGCATGACTGGCATGTGCTGTGTCTTCCCAGATTGTGGAGGGCACAGACTGTTGTGAAAGAAAGGCTACCAGATCTGGTTACCAACCAACTCAAGTCAACCAGGAACAATTACTAATATCCAGGATTACTCTAAACTGGGATGTGGGTTGGCGTTTCACCATGGGTGAGTGAAAGGCACTCACAGGGCCCTTTTGCCTTGTCTCAGACTCTGTTCCACCCATACCATGACCACATGAGGATTAGGCATATATGCTTACATTGTGCAGAGCAGTGCTGTGCAGTGGGTCTTATTGCTAGGTCTCAGCAATCTGGTATGTCCATGAAGCACAGTGAAACTCTGCAAAGAAATCACCTGAGCTCCAGGAAGCAGTCAAAGTAATTAGTGAGGCATTCCATCTGCACTAATGAACCTTGTGTGGAAGATGATGAGGCTGCTGTGCTGCCAACTCAAGAGCTATTTCACTCAGAGTCAGCTCAGGTATCTTTCCAAGGTGCCGTGTTTCATAACAACTCCTATTGGAGAAATTCATCATGCTTTTTGTAGTTCAACAGAGGACTAAGTAAAGCTAATTATTCTGACAGATGAGAAAATGAAGAGTTAGTTGTAATTACGTCAGATCCTCTTTTTACTGAAGTCAGTGGTAAAGCTTCCATGCCTTGCTGCACCCTATCTCATCAGTCACTTGTCAAATGCATACACAAGGTCTGGGGCAATCCTGATGCAAAATTCCCATCTCCCAGGTCTCCAGCTCTTCTTTCCTCATCTTTCTATCCCAGAAATTCTTTTCCATTTACTATTCCTTAGGTACAAGACCCTGATAGATAATGCTTCCCTGAGAGCTGTTGGGCACCAACATGCTGGATATTTACTTGCGTCAATATAGTAGGAAGCCATAAGCAGGCAATACAGAAGCTCCAGACAATGGGTGTTTTAAGTTCTAGTCCTTAGACAATCTCCAAGGACATGTCCACACTTCAGGAAGGATTGTATTTTTTTAAGTAGGGCTGCCAGGAAGAAGAAAGACACAAGCATCTGAGGCACGTGTTCATGGTTACATTACACCAAAGACAGACTTTACTTGAGTTACCTTCTATTTGCTATTTCCTCCAAAGCCATGTTGCTGTCCTTGGATAATTTTCATGCTCTTTCTGAATCTTTCCTAAACTATGGAAATTAAGCAGTCCTCTGCTTGTTGGATGCTGAAGTGGAACTAGTACTCTGTATTAAGCCTTCCAATTTATTACAGTATTTTTATAAATTATGTTCTGCATAAACTATTTGCAATAAAATCTGAAAATATGCCTGTAGTGGTACTTTACTGAGGGACTTCTATCTGAATTGGAAATAGCATGGAAAGAATGCGAAGGCGTGTAACTACAAGTCTAAGAACCAGAAATTAAAAATTGGTAGGCTTCTAGAAAAATAAAGCACGTTAAGAAAGACAATTCTAAATATAGAGGCTAAATAGCAATTAATAACAGTAAAGTTAAATTAAAAAAAAAAAAAAAAAAAGAAAAAGAAAAGAAAAAAACCAAGCCACAGCAACCCACAAGCACAT
>JAAGNO010025757.1:75086-105611 GCA_033439905.1 Ceryle rudis
AAAAATTGTAAGCTTTAAAAAAAAAAAAGCAAGGTAAAAAAAAAAAATCAAAAAAAAGAGGCAAAAAAACAAATAAAAACAGTAAATTTAAAATAAAAAAAAAAAAAAAAAAAAAAAAGCCAAGCTCCAGTATCATAAAGCACATTTAAAGGCAAACAGAATATAACATAACTAATGCAGCTGACTTTGTCAAGAACCTTCAAAAAGTGATTTGAAAGACATTTTATCCAGGACAGTGAGCCAGGGTAGCAGAATATATATGTTTAAGAAAGTTAGAGACAACATTCAAGCTGCACAATGTTACCTTTGATATATATTATAGATGTGATATTGCTGTTCTTGAGAAGATGGCAAGGTTGAAAGTATAAGTTCTGAGGACAAGCTGAACATCTAAATCTATGAAGACTAGAAAGAAAAATCACTTAAGAGGCGATTTAATTGATGTATTTAAAATTTTAAATGGAACAGATAATGTCAACATGAGCTGCTATTTTCGGACCAGCACAAGAAGATAGGACAAGAGGAACATAAATGGAAATTAAAGGAGAACAAATTCAGAATAGACATAAGTACTCATCCATGATGGGAATAATAAACACACAAAAAATTGGCATGGCTAGTGAGGATTTTAGAGAAAAGGTCTGGTGTCATTCTGATGAGATGTGCAATGTTGTGCAGTCAAGTAGTAGAGGCATATGCTGGTGAATAAACCCTCTTTACTTCTCTTATTAACTTTCCGTCTTATTAAAATGCAATTCAACTTAAAAATAGTATTAGAGTTCAAAAATCTTTCATTGATCTTGTTTATGTCAAGATAATTTTTATGGGTTAGTACTGTGAAGTCCCAAGCTCACCCAGAAAGCTACAAGCAACCTTCATGCAAAAAGTGGCATAGGAGAGTGTTGTGGAAGATCTACTTTTTGTTCTGTTCTTCAAATTCTATCTTGGATCTTTGTTAAGTCTTTCCCAGAAAGGAATTTATAACATGTAGAACCAAATAAAAAAAAACCCCAAAACTATACATAGAACTATACAATATGTAGCACGTGATTCTTTAGGACAGAGATTTTTTTCTCTTGAGTCACTCTAAAAGTAAATACATACCCTATATATTTTTTTTTTAAAGGCAGTATTAGAGATTTCTAATTGCTAAGAAAAATTAAGATTTCAAGGGAATTTTGTGTATGTGTCTAATCACTGCTGGCAAAAAATCTCTAAGAAAAACACTAATAGTCTTAATGAGAATAAAATATATCCAAGCACATAACAAGGTAATAAATATTGTAATAACCAAGGAATTTGTGTGCATGTACAGTCCCTGCTATGAGATTATATATGAAAATATAAAATATGTGGTGATACACTCTGTTTATTTATGTGCTACTGTTTACCCAAATGACTGTCAGCAAGCAAGGGAAGTTTTAAAATCTTATTAAATGCTATTAAAATAATAGCAACAGTCTGGGATTTCCACTGATATGAGCACTGAAAGACAAAAGAGTGACAAACTATAACTTTTATACCAAATAAGCAGAACAACTTAATACATTTGAGGTCAACTGGAGAAACCATTTCTTCAAAGCCCAAACAAGATATGTATAAGCATCTGAATAAAGATTAGTTCATAAAGATAGACTGGATTAGGGGCAAAATTGCTCTAATTTTGAAAAAGCATGGTCATAAAGAAAAAAAGACCACCCCTACTCACCCAACCCTTAAAAGGAAATTAGAGTTGTCAGTGTAGAAAAAGCAGAAAAACTTGAAGAGTTAGGTACCTGAAAATCTGCCCAAACAGATGTTAGTGATCATGAACTATGCCATTTATTAATAAAGGTGATTTGTTGCCCACCTTCACCCTCATTTAGTTTAATAAGTTTGGTGGTTTTCTACCAATACACTGGAGTGTGAATAATTAGTTAGTGAAGTGAATACTATCTTACTTCCTATACAGAGATAAGGCAAGAGGTTTCTCTGAAACCTGTACATAAAGCTCCCTTTGTGGGGGTCTTGGGGAACCTTCTCAGCTGCAGATATTATAAATATCTGTCTGTCAAAACTGCCAAATAAGTAGCTCCTGTATCAGGATCTTAGAGGTGAGAATATTGATCCATCTTTTACGACAGATGACTTCACAGAACTCCTAAAAAAGAATTCTCACCATAACTAAACAGGCATTATACAAACAAAGCCGTCATTATTAATTTTAAATTTGTTTAGGTATAGTGATACACTTTTAGGGTACCAAAATAGCCTTAAATGTGCCTTTTGATAATGTTACAAAATGATCAGGAAGTTGAGCTTAATGGAAGCAATTTTATGTTTGTAGTTTCAGATTAAATAGTTTTCTGCATCCTTCTTTGTCCCTCAAACCTGGGAATTCTCCTGTGAAATGTCGCTGCATGGCAGTGCCAAAACTATTTTGTTTCTTTCATGTATGTATCTCAACAACTGGAAATGAATTGTTTAATCTTGATTTTTATTTTATTTTTATTTTGTGGATTTATAATATTTGCACTGAAAATTTGAATAGTAAAATGAAATGTCATCTAACTTGCACATACAAACACACACACAACTTTATCTCTCTTCTGCAACTGAAGATTGTTTCGAATGCCATTGCCCCAAATCACCAAAGACTTAATGAAGGAGGACAGTCATCTATAGTGTCTGCAGGCAAAACAGTGAGGGTTGAGGCAGTGACATAAGGAGGAACCCTTACAATCACTACCATGATGATCTGTAGTGGTCCATCTCATTTCCTTCCGCCTCAGAATGAGCTACATTATTTATTTATTTCACAGCCAGTATCACAGAATCACAGAATGGTAGGGGCTGGAGGGGGCCTCTGGGATCATCTAGTCCACTCTCTTGCCTAAAGCAGGTTTGCCTAGAGTAGAATACATGGGAATGTGTCCATGGAGGTTTTGAAAGTCTCCAGAGAAGGAGAGTCCACTGTTCCAGTGCTCTGTTGCCCTCAAAGGAAATGAGCTTTTCCTTATGTTTAGGTGGAACTTTTTGTGTTCTAGCTTGTGCCCATTGCCCCTTGTCCTATTACTGGGTACCACTGAAAAAAGACTGGCCCCATCCTCTTGATACACCCCTTTAGATAGTTATAAACATTTATAAGATCCCTTCCCAGTCTTCTCCACGCTAAAGAGCCTCAGGTATCTCAACTTTTCCTTGCAAGAGAGATACTCCAGTCCCTGAATCTTCTTTGTAGCCCTCTGTTGGGCTCTCTCCAGTATTTCCCTGTTTCTCTTGAATTAGTGTGTCCAGAAATGGACACAATACTCCAGACGTGGCCTCACTAGGGCAGAGTAGAGGGAGAGAAGAATTTCCTTCAATCTGATGGTGACCCTCTTCTTAATGCACTCCAAGATACCGTTGCCATTCTTGGCCACAAGAGCACAGTGCTGGCTCATAGAATCAGAACAATTTTGGTTGAAAGAGACCTTCAAGATCATCAAGTCCAATTCAGTACTGCCAGGTCACTGCTAAACCATGTCCCTAAATGCCACATCTACATGTCTTTTAAATACCTTCAGGGATGGTGACTCCACCACTTCCCTGGGCAGTCCGTTCCAGTGCTTTACAACCCTTTCTGTGAATAAAATTTTCCTAATATCCAACCTAAACCTCCCCTGGTGCCATTTCCTCTTGTCCTATCATGATTAACTTGTTATCTACCAGGACTCCCAGGTTCTTCTCTGCAGAGCTGCTTTCCAGCAGGTCAACCCTTAACCTGTACTAGTGCATGGTGTTATTTCTTCTCAGGTATAGGACCATACAATTGTCCTTATTGAGCTTTGTCCTTAGGTTCCCCTCCGCCCAACTCTTCAGTCTATCCAGGTCTTGCTGAATGGCAGCAAAGCTTTTTGGTGTGTCAACCAATCCTCTGAGTTTTGTATGATCAGCAAACTTGCTGAGGGTACACTCGGTTGCTTCACCCTTGTCACTGATGAATCTGTTGAACAAGACTGGACCCAGTACTGTCTCCTGAGGAATACTGCTAGCTACAGGCCTCCAACTAGACTCTGTGCCACTGACCACAACCCTCTGAGCTCTGTTGTTCAGACAGTTGTCAATCCACCTCACTGTCCTCTTGCCCAGCCCATACTTCCTAATCTTTCCTATGAGAATGTTATGGGAGACAGCATCAAAAGCCTTGCTGAAGTCGAGGTAGACAATATCCACTGCTCTCCCTTCATCTACCCAGCCAGTCATGTTATCACAGAAGGCTATCATATTGGTCAAGCATAATTAACCCCTGGTGAATCCATGCTGACTATTCCTAATAACCCTCTTTTTCTCCACACGCTTAGACATGACCTTCAGAATGAACTCTTTTATCACCTTTCTGGGGATGGAGGTGAGGCTGACTGGCCTGTAATTTCTTGGGTCCTCCTCCTGGTCCTTTTTGAAGACTAGAGTGACATTGGCTTTCCTCCAGTCCTCAGGCACCTCTTCCATTCTCCATGATCCTCCAAAGATGATGGAGAATGGCTTAGCAATAACATCAGCCAGCTCCCTCAGCACCTGTGGGTTCATCCCATTGGGGCCCAAGGATTTGTGGTTGTCCAGTTTGCCTAAATGATCTCTAACACAATCCTTCTTGACCAAGGGAGAGTTTTCCTTCCTCCAGACTTTTTCTCTTACCTCCAGGATCTGGAATTCCTGAGGGCCAGTCTTAGCAGTGAAGACTGAAGCAAAGAGGACAGTCAGTAACTCCACCTTCTCTGTATCCTCTCTCACCAGGGCACCCACCTCATTCAGCAGCAGGCCCACATTTTCCCTAGTCTTCCTACTGATGTACTTGAAGATTTTCATGGCTTTTACATTGTTTGCCTGATTTAATTTCAAAAAGGCCTTAGCCTTCCTTGTTGCATCCCTGCATGCTCTGACAATGTTCCCACATTCCTCCCAAGTGGCTAGTTCCTTTTTCCACATACTATAAATTTCCTTCTTCCATTTGAGTTTTTCCAGAAGCTCCTTGTCCATCCATTCATGTCTCCTGCCTCCTTTGCTGATTTTTTACTCATAGTATTGCTCCACATAAATGGAGCCGTATCACAGTGTAACAGCACAGTAACAGCTTAGACAAGACCTGTATTGCTCATAGTAATTAAAAGATTTACATGTAAATTCTCAATAAATTAATTCAGTACTTAGCGAGTAAGTGTTATAATATTAAGAAAGTTATCATGTTGGTGGGTTTTTTTTCCCCTTTTAATTCATAACCAAGAGGTTGAAGTAATAGCTGTGAGGATTTTTTGTCTTTGTCTAAGTTAGTCATTCTAGTTCAAGTAGGGGGTATTAATTGAAAAGACTGAACTTTGTGTTTGCCCTCCCTCACCAACATTTATATTTTCTTCAAATAACACAAAGCATCTGGTTGATAAGGGAATGTTTCAGTCATTTTCAATTAGCTGTAAAGTATTTTTTTACAGTAGTCTCGTTTCTGGTTAACTGACCAACAGAACAATGATGGCTATTTTATACTGCAGAGACAGTGCTGACAGGGGGTATAATGAGAGAAACTGTCTCAGATTTTCTTATTAACAAGTGTAGCCAAAGTCCCTGTTGGCTCTGATAAATGGGTAATAGCGTATTACTCTATTGGTGGAGGCCTTTTGGAGATTACAGACAAAGTTGGTTAATTAGTGGGATCTGAAGTGTTACTTCTAATGCTGTCCCAGCTCTGCCGTTTTCCTACAGTTTCTAATTATTTGCCTTTGAATAAGAGTACAGGACTAGATTTCCCAACTTGATTATTTCATAAAATCTGAATGGATAATCAAGCACTACTTATTTCAATCAAAATACAGTCAAATTGAACTTAACCACAGATGTATGAATACGGCAGATTTAGTATTGATATTGATTTTCCAGTAAATCATCTTAAGTTCAAATGATCAAAAATCAAGACAGGTCAACATCAAAGAAACAGGAATATTGGCATGAAAGCAAGCTCTCTTGATTGGTACAAATTAAAAGATCATTTATTAGTGATTATGCTGTATAATACTGCCAGTGCCAAATGAATGCAATTAAGATGAAATGGGCCCCTGCAGCTACAGGGGTTAATAAAGACTGAATTCCTAATGATTTTTCCATTAATTATGAAGATGTCCACAAAACAGCTTTAACAAAGCTGTGGCCACCTCAGACAAATCTTTGTAATCTGTATAAAATGCCTCCCTTAATTGACATGTTGTTGGGATAATGTAAAGATTTAACAGCTGCGAAATCATTACATGCCAAATAAGAGTACTCTGTGAAGAATGCAAAACTTGGGGTGTGGAAGAAGTGCAGTGGCTATAAATGTTTTGAATGGCTTTGAAAAATCCACATTGTTTCAAGTCTAAAATGACATACATCCTCACAGGAAACATTGCTGCACTTTTCCTGAAAAGAAGAAGCCTTTACCTCCCAAGAGTGCTTGTGCCTTTTTTAGGGGTTAGGGAGGCAAGAAGTATGAAATGGGGAAAAAAACCCCCGAGACTGGACAAAGAACTCTTTTCCTAAAATTCCCATGGGAGTAGAGAAGCTGCCCCTGCAGACATTTATCTTTTGAGTATGAATTTGGCCCTAAAATATTTGAGATAATGAAGGAATGCCTTACCTTGGAAAGCTGCTTGCCTGGACTTGCAGTTTTCCAGGACTCTTGCTCTGGAGTCTCCTAGCCCTGGTGTGCGTCTGGCTGGCTGTTTCCAGAGCAAAAGAAGAGTCTGACCTTTCTGTGGGAAGCGTAAAGCCAGATGATGCCTATCTCTCTTTTTTTTTTTTTTTTTAATTTATTTTTTGTTATTATTGTTGTTGTTGTTAATTGTCAACATAGATTGTTCTTTGATTGCTGCTGAGAGCAGGCTTGCTAATCTTTTGGCAGTTTCTTGCTTATTCATGGGATTTCCTCAGGTTTTTTAACAGGTTCTTTTTCATCAGTATCATCATTACTGCTCATCTGTTAGTTAACAGGAAAAAACCCAAAAGATATAAAAATGAGGAGATAGCTCAGATGCTCGATTAGGCACCTGTTGCCTCTCAGCATTAAGTTAATTTCCCTGCTAATTATACATGTTTTTCATACCCTCTGTTTCTCAGTTTTCTATTTTCAAAATGACATCAGTTTTTACGTGGATTTCAAAGCAATTGGAACTGTGTGAAGGGAATACCAGACTACTTGCAGATAGGCATATTCTCAGGTAAAAAGGTAGCTTTCCTGACACCTTTAGACATTCTTTTAGACATACAGAAATTTTAATCACCAGAAACCTGGGTACTTATGCAGACATCATCAAACTGAATTCTTTACATCAAAGGAGGACATGCAGCCATGTCTGCTCTAAACAAAAAGAAATCCTGGCATTGCAGCATGCAACACCTTGCTATGGAAGCAATCATCTAAAATGGTACATTGGGAAGGTACAATCAGCCTAGGGAGAATAGAAGAAGGAACTCGCTGGAAAAAGCCAGCTGAGTCAGTAAGAAAAGGGATAAAATTAAACTTTTAAAAATTCTTTTCACTGTTGCCTAATTAGGTAAAGCCAAATATTTCATGTGTAGCCATGCTATAAAAGAGTAGCTAAAGAAGATTCAGCATTGTTAAGTGATTAGGATGCAGTCAGGATTCAAAAAAAAATCCAGGTAAGGCCCCAGAATTAAACATTTGTTTCCAGTGAGAACAACATCAGCTTTATGCAAGGAGGAAATGCAAAATAGTTAATAAGAGTTCCACATCAGGAAATGCAACTTCAAGCTTAATGCATTTTGCAATAAAGATAGTAATTCTAAATTTTTAAATGAGCACAAATGCAAAATAGATTACTAACTTTGAGATAAACTAACTTTGTTGTTTAAACTGTTGCTTAAATTTCCTTAGTGGGAGAGAATTTACAAATGTGCAGACAATTTTAAAGGTTTCCGGGGACACTTGAGAATAGAAATTATCTGACTTGAAGACAGTAAATTGCTTCAAGTCATAGGAAAGGGGAGGCTTAGTGTGGATAAATATGAAGAAAAGTCAATATGGATTTTGTAGTTGGAAGTCAAGGCTACCAGAGTTCTTCAAAGAAATCAGCAGACATATGGATTATTATGCATTTATCAATCTGATTAACGTGGATTTGAAAAAAGGTTTGATAAATCATATTTTAGAATAAATTACTACCTGGAATTTCCTCTTTCTCTCCACTGACTATAGAGGGAACTTAGACGCTTGCGTTTGGACAACTGACTTCTACAATAAATATCTAAACCTGTAGTATTTCCCAGGTGGAAAAACTCTGATGTTGCATTGAAAAATAGATAAATCCAAACGATTGAATAGGATATGTGGTAACACCTTTTCTTATTTGGCAGGTGGTAAGCTTCCAAATATTCCAAAGCAGGATGAACCTAACTGTCTCTCCTTGAATTGTTCAAACCCATTACAGCTGATCTTCTCCAGGAAATTAGAGTTTTGTGACTTTTCTGGACAGTGAAGGTTTTTAATAAGGTATCTTTTTACAAATGCATATTGCCCAGGAAAAGCAATTTCATTGCACCACAAGAAGAGCCTGCCTGCACTCTAGACACCTTACTCCATTCTGAATAATGGTCCAGTACTCTGAAGTAGGTTACTGTTTAGATGTAAAACCAATCCAAACAAGATTTGGAAAAAAGTTGTGGAAAACTAAGAATATCAGAAAAATTTTGAATTTATAGAAAGATCAGTACTGGGGCCCTAAATCTTCACTCTTCATTTGAAATATTTTGACCAACTCTGATTAAAATGCATAAATATTAAAAGTCATATAAAGAGATATGACTTGCTACAGGTCATACTTCTAAATCCTGCATCTCTAAAAGAGTTGGAGTTAATTCAAACTATGTGTTTTGCCCATTGTCCCATAAGCACTCTCTAGTTGAAAACATTTAGGGAGAAACAGTTTGAGGATGTTCAAAAATGAATAGATACAGGTGCACTTTGAACAACAAGGTGACAACTATGCGGTATTTACCAAAGAAAGAAACCGAAGACTTTATTGACAGGAATGTTGGAGACTGAGAGTCTGGAGATTGGAACACTGACCTGCAGCTTCTCACAGGTTCCTCTGTGGCTTGGAGTACAGGTGCAGAAGATGGAAAGACCCACCTGCATTTGGTTAATTAACTGGGGGTAGCTGTTTTATCACTAAAACGTGCTCTGTCTACCTGCTTGCACATCCTTGTTCCCTAAATCTTGCTGGCCCATATGCACCAGCCTGCTTTATTCCACTCACTGTTTTACATTATGGAAAAGCACACTGGTCCTTGATCAAAGTGCTTTTCTTCCAGCCTTCAGCTTAGTCCAATTTTCTGCTGCTTTGTTTTGGTGAACCTGTGGTTTTGCCATTTTTCAGAACTGTATTTCCTCACAGTTCCTTTCATGATGTCAGTGAAGCTTTTTGATTTCTCTGAATTCTCTCTAGCTCAAGTGTCATATCTCACCTAAATCCCTAATGTTCACTAATTGGACTAATGATCGCTAATTATATGTACTATGAGAGTACATTGGAATTTCCTTGACATGAGTTAAGGTGATATATTTGGAAAAAGCAGACTGTGTGTTGCATGTGTAAAACTCACAAGTGAATATCTAATTGGTCTCATCCTACAGGGTATTCTGACAAGAGCTAGTACTAAACAAAAAACAAACAATTCTGATATAAATAATCTATTTAAGTGTGAAATTGGATTTTCAACATAAAGATCAAATTCATTGACTTCAGTGATGTTACATGAGGGATAAATTGGCCTTTTAGTCATTTTATTGCATCTGCAAACTCATACCTCATGCCTTATCTTTGTCTGATCTGCTATCAAATACTTATTCATTCAGCAAATAACTTATTTGACTCTTTAGCAAAAAAGCACAAGATTCAAATGATATCTGCTAGACCAACAAATATGAAAAGGCTGCCAAATATGCATGAATAAATCCCCATAATCTAACTTCTTAGATTTTCATCCACACAGGATATGTTAGGAAGAATATTATAGAGGAACGGGGTCTGATTTTGATCTCTGTTGTATAAATCAAGAGTAACTCTTTTGTAGTCAATAAAATTAAAATGTTCAATCAGAATAAATGCTCATTTTTCATCTTTTTAAAATAATTTCAGCACTGTTGTGTTAACAAATATCTGAGAAGTAGAAAAATATTCAGATTTCATTATGATTCTTTTCTTGTATAATTAAAAGATAGACCTTTTTCCTGCACTAATTTAATTACTGGTTATCATAGTCACTGATTTTTAGAACACACTGGGGGGAAGTTTTGCAAAGATGTTAGGTGCATCACCAGTGAGTAAAGAATTTTGGGAAAGAACAAACCTATTATTAAACAACGAGCCTTTACTTTTGTATGTAGTTGTCCATGTATATTAATTTCAGGAATATGTATTTATTTATAATATTTTTCAAACTGTACACATTTCACCCTTGTAATTGATGCAGCATTAAAATTTGTGGACATTTTAATCTCCTTGGTGGTATATCAGCATTTTGCTAAGGTTTAAAAAATGGTTATGAATTGTGTAAGGAAATATTATGTGTTGATAATACAAAGAAAATGAGGAAGAAAAGTATGGCCTGACATTTAACATACATGCTCAGAGTTATACACATTTCAGTCATAAAAATATAAAATTGGTGTAAGTACCTAGCACGATAGAGTTAATTTTCTTCCTAGGTACTGGTGCAGTGCTGTATTTTAGATTTGGTGTGAGAATAATGTTGATAACACTAATGTTTTAGTTGTTGCTAAGTAGTGCTCATCCTAAGCTAAGGTTTTTTCATTTTCCCATGCTCTGCCAGTAAGGAAGTGAACCAGAACCTGGGAGGGAGCATGACCAGAACAGCTGACCTGAACTAGCCAAAGGGATATACCATATTATAGAATGTCATGTTTAGTATGCAGATTGTGGGGAGTTGCCTGAGAGGTGTGAATTGGTGGTTGGGCTTTGGTCAGCAGGTGGTGACCAATTGCATTATACACCACTTACCTTTTCTTCGTTTTTACTTCTCTCTCTTTTTTTTTAATATTCCTTTTTTATTATAATTTTTATTCTATTTAATTATTGTTATTGCTATTCCTTTATTTTAATTTGTTTTCATTATCAAACTGTTTTTATCTCAACACGTGAATTTTACTTTTTTTTTTTTGATTCTCCTCCCCACCCCACTGGGAGCAGGGAGGAGTGAGTGAGTGGCTGCATGGTGCTTAGTTGCTGTCTGGGCTTAAACCACGACACTAGCATTGCACTGAAAATGCAGTTTTAGACCATGCTGTAAACTATCACAGGGTGTTAGAGTTACAAAAACAAGGATCTGCAGCTGAATAAAGATTCAAGTTTCTGTAGAAGCTCAATGGATGCTTTTGGGTTCTACCTAGTCCCCATACTGTGACAATATATTTTCATAAATATTAAATCCATATATATTATTTAGTCATCAGTTCTGCATTATCTAGTTTCAGCTGATCAATATTCTGTGAAACAGCAGCTTCTACACAGGAAAACAACCATCCCTAATTGCCTTAGAAAGAGTATCTTACAGGTTCGATTCTTTACATCCTCCTTTCCTAAATAAACGTGAGAATTAAGAATCAATATCAGTATAACATAGACTTACAGATGCTTTGAAACATCATAATAACTAAGATAAAAGTGGATTTCAAGTAGCACCTGCAGTGCCTAGTGTCATTATTTAGACCTACTAATACCCTCATAAAATGCTGTCAGATATTGGTATTATTTCTGGTTGTGCTACATCTTGAGGCATGGCCAACCCAGATTTACTGTCTGTCTCCTTTCTGAGACCTTACTGATAAATATGGTTGAATTAATGTTCGTTGTTTCTTTGTCTTATGGGATTTGGGGCTGTTGTCACAAATGAATGTTCTCACTCTCCTGTGACCATTGTTGCCATTCTGGATATGCTTAAAGCAATATTAAATTTATGACAGCTTTTGCCTTTAATATTTGTTTATACATCTGATAAAGTCTCTGACATCAGCTTCTTACAGTATAGACTTTCCTGTGCTACCTTTTCTGTGGCATAAAATTTGAGCAGGTGACAACCCCTGGCTTTATTGTTACCACGTTGAAATTTTCTAGTGCTTTATAATATGACCATCCAGTTTTCTTCTTTAACAGTGTGTTTCTGTGTTAAAGAATCTGCTAGATTAAGAGTGTGAAAGTAAGATTTACCTATTGACATGCTTCCATTCAAACTGCTTAAATACATGTTTATGAAAATACAGCTGATTGTAATACCTTGCTAGGTCAGGTAGATCATAGCATAGGACTCTGTAGCAAACCAGAGTTGCTACAGCACCTGCTTAGCAGATGTATCTTCCAGTCAGGATACCTAAGTGAAGAAGGAACAAATACAGGATGATACATACCACTAAGCACTGTTTTACTTGGGAATTCATTTTCATAGCAACAAATTTATCCAACAACAATGGCAAACAAAAATCTGAATCATGGGATCTATTTTGCTGAGCATTTCAATTTGCTGGGGGACTATCCCAATTCTTTATAAGTTACTTATTTCCTTGCTTTTTAAAAAACAGTAAGTTTCTAGAAACCTGTGCCCTGGGTTTGATGAAGTGAATGCAAATTGACTTGATCCGAGGGGCAGAGAAAAGTATGTAGACCAGAAACTGTAGTTCAGGATTTCTTCTTGTTTTTAAAATTCACTTAGACCACTGTTTTCCTTTACAGATCCCTTTGTTTATTATGGTTTACCTTGGTATAACCTTAAACTTGCACAGTCTGCAGAAAGAAGCAAGAGCACACTACCGTCTATTACCACTAAAACCAGGTGCTACATATAATCACTATTATGAAGTTTATAAAAGTCAACACTTTTTAGCTCTGGTTCCTTCAAGGGATTTCACAACTTTAAGAGCTGTAGCAAAGTCTAGGTGTGAAGCGGCTATGGGGAGAGCGCTAATCCTAATGCAACCTATGACAGGGTGTGGAGATTCCTCAGGTCCCTGTTTACTGATGCCCCACAGAAGAGATGTTGGTGCTGCACTCTCTGTAAAGGGCAAGAATTAGCTTGTCCTGCTTTCCTCTTCCTTCTTTTCCTTCTTCCTGTAGTCACAGGACAAGGGGGTTTTAAACTGAAAGAGGACAGGTTTAGATTGGACATAATGAGGAAATTTTTTAGGATGAGTTGTGAGACATCAGAACAGGTTGTCCAAAGAAGTTGTGGTTGCCTTATCATTGGAAGTGTTCAAGATCAGGCTAATTGGGGTTTTGAGTAACCTGGTCTAGTGAAAGTTGTCCCTGCCCCCAGCAGAGTGTTAGACAGGGCATCCAAGAAGCAAATAACTGAAACCTAACATTTAATTTACTAAATAAATAATGAACATTTATACCATAATCAGCAAAACTTTCCTCTGTAGATTAACCTTTCATATCATATCTGCCAATATTCATGTAATTTAAAAAGTTGGTGTTGTATTGTAATGGTCCCAGTAATGCTAATTGGAGTTCTGTATGTAAATCAATAATATAATATACTAATAAAGCTAGAGAGTATCTCAGAATGTCCTGAAAAGTAAAAAAGACCCAACAATATGAAGATCTGTCCTAACAAGTTATTTCAATATTTATGAGGAGAGAAGCTACAAAAACATGCAACAGGTGAGAAGAGGAAAAACAGATTTTCTCCAGTTGAAATATACATGACACTAAAATACCATTAACTCTGACATGCCTTAGGAGATAAATCCATGTTTACAGTAAGGGTTGAAAACAGCAAATGAACTAGTTTGAACACTTGTATACAGGGATTCATTAAGATGATTCTTTTTAATTTCCATAAGGACAAAGTATCTGATTACTGATATCTATAGAATGCAGGCTGCATGACCAGTTCTAAAATGTTTGCTAAATTTTGGTGCAGTTACATTTCTTTTTCAACTTCTACAAATATATTTCAACAGCTAAAGCCATAAGCATGAAATACATTGTAGAAATGTTTTGTTTCCTTTGACTAGTAAATAAGTAGAGTACAAGAAACCCTTAAATTACATAAAAAACCCTTGGGAAAATGAAAGGATATTTGGAAAATAAATATTAATATATATACATACATACATGTACTTACATTTTTAAGCCGACATTTTATGAAAGATGAGTTTAAGTGAAAATTGTTCAGACATGTCCTTGACAAATTCTAGTTAAAATATTGTTGGCTAGACAACAGCAAAACCAAATTCTTTACAGGAAAACATAGAATAAGGCAGTGTAAGAATCTACACTAAATACAAAGCTAAGGCCACTCTATGCCTTTCACATTCTTCTACAAAGCTTTTGAAGGTCAACAAGGAACTACGGGCTTAAGAGACTCTTGCTATTCTAACACATGGCTAATGGACTATCTATTCCATGTGATAATGCTAGGATCTGTTAAGTTACATCCAGCTCTGAAGGTTTTCCAGGAGATATAGAGACAAATATAGAGACAAAGAGGGGCAAAAGCCCCAATTTCATTCTAAAGGTGCTAGGTGTCACTCTATGTTGTTGCACTTTCACCTCTGATGCCTGGGTCTTGTAACAAAGAGGTGAATAATAAAATAGATTTGAGTCTTTCACTCTGCTCATCAATTACAGTCGTTATAAATTACTACACAGTTTTCAACAATTACAGTACATATCCTCTTTTTTTAAGAGAACTGAGTATCAGAAACATTTATTTTTAATAGACATGTTTCTAAAAAAGTTCACAATCACTTGCTTCCTGGTTTTCTTAGTCTTCTGTTTCATTATTTCCATTTAAGAGAGGTGTTTTGAGATGTCACTCTGAATGTTAGGTAATGGTTAATCATGCTTCATTTAAAAAAAGAAAATAAAACCCCAGATGATTTGTAGCATATGAATTGAAAGTGGATACTAAAATTGCAATGATACTCATAAAAAGTAAGGTAGAAGGCATATCACTTAATTCTTATTTATTGATATGTGCTGTTTATTGAAGAAATAACATATTTTGTTTATTTTTCCTTTGCATTGATTCAGTATATTTGTTGCAGAATCTCTTGCATATTTGTTCATATTTCATTAAGATGTTCACAAAGATAATAATTAGAAAATCAGTTTAATTGACTTTAGTTTTCTTGACCATAGGTGATATTCTTGCTTTTCAGCTTCTGAGATAGATGATTCACAATTATATTGGTTTTGCTTTACGATGTCTCCCATTTTATTACTTTCAGAAAACACTGTAAGATTGTGCCTCATGGGAATTATTACCGTTAAGGTGCTATTTTAATTATGCCTCTTTTGATCTTATTTGTAAGTCAAGTTTCTTGTAAATTAACAAAGAAGGCATCTTCAGAGATTATGAATATCCTATAGTACTTGTAAAAAAAAGCAGGATTTACAGGTCATAAACATCCCTAGTAAGCATTTCGGTGTTCAACATGAGGCTTTCACCCTGTACACTCTGGTCACTGTTTTCCTATTATCTGATAATACTCTAGGTTGCAAAAGAGTAACAGAAAGAATCAGATACCATATAGGATCGGTAACATTTTACTCATTCCCCATTTGAATTTGATGAAGTGAGAGAACTTCTGACCAATTTCTGCCATTGAATCCTCAGGCCCTGCACAGATAAGCCTTTTACCTCTACCACCTGCAGAAATCAAACCAGAGTCCTGTGATGAGTGATATCCACCTAGGCTGGTTACTTCTGTTTAATAAGAACATGGAGGAAAAAGGACACTCATCTTTATTCTGTACCTTAACCTGTGCTTTTGCTGGTTTGGTATTTGTTCCTTTTTGTGTACTGTGGAAAGAAATACTCATAAAGATCCTTGCATTTTATACTTCACTAAATCAAGAGTGATACTGAGATGGTAAGTCAGAGAACAGGAACAAAACTGAATAAGCACAGCCTGCTTTTAACTGTGTTTCATCATCAGAAAAGAAAAAAAAAAAAAAGAGAAAGGACAAGGAAGCCATCAGTAGAGAGGAAATGCTAAAAAGTCTATACATTATTTTGAATTGCCTCAATAATGTGTCATAATTGCAGAGACAACCTTGAAGAATGAATATAGGAGAATCATAAAGATATCCATGAATGAAAACCAGGAAGACCAATCAAAAAGCAAAGGAAAGTTCCTTTTATTTCTCCATTAGCTATAGCCCAGAGAGGGTATTTGAACAAGAATAACATCACAAGAAATTTACAAAGGGCAGAACAAAATGAACATCTTTAGCAGCAGCTTCCACTTAACTCAAATTCCTTTAAAACAATCCAACAATAGGTGGATTTCAATTTCAGGTCATGCAACCTGGCAGTGTAATCTGGTGCAGTAAGTCCCAGGACTCACTGCACCAACATATACATACACAAATCTTCAGAGTACCCGGACTACCTCTGTTCAATGTAATAATGCTGCTGTGAGCAGTATTTATCATTACAATTTCGTTGTGCTCTAATACATCATTTAATTGAGATACAGAACATTATCACAATTAGAGGAAGGCTTGGGTGGTGTTAAAAGACATTAAGATGAAGGCCAAGTGACTATCAGCTCTTGAAAGATACAACTGGAAAAATAATATGCCTTCAGAAACACACTATCCTAGATTCTTTTATTGCTATTATGAAATTGAATATATAAATAAAACCAAACATGAATATAGAAGAAGGTATTTACTGAGGATTACAGTCATGGTTAAAAAATGAGTATTAATTAAAAGTTCCCAAAACCTTTCTAACCATTTCTGAGCTGTAGGCTAAGAGTATTCACACAGGCAGTTCTGACCTAACAGTGACAGTACCTTCCAGGCATTTAATCAGTGGTAACTTGCTGCCTTGGTCCTCAGGGTTTTCCCTTCTCCCCTCCTGGCTTTGCTCACAGCAACAGCTGCGGTAATCCAGGAGGGATTTTTTTTTTTTTTTTTTTTTTTTTTTTTTAAATATTTAGAAGTTTAGCAAAACAGAAGTAAGATAATCAGAAGCAAAGAAAGAAGACTGATGAATGTTAGCTCACAAGACAATTCATATTGGAAGGTACTTCAGAAGGCTTCTAGTCCCACCTCTTGCTCACAACAGGGTCAGCTCCAAGAACACACCACACTGCTTAGGGCTGTGTCTTGTCAGGTCTTGAAAACTTCCACAGACAGAGACTTCACACCTTCTCCTGGCAACACAGAAGTCTGTCTCTTTAGCAGTGCAATTTTTTAGTTTGCTATTATATCACTGAAAGAAATTATGGTAGTGACATACTCTGAAAAAAACCTGATTTCATAGTCTAAATTGCTGCTTAAGGTACATTCATGTATTCTAAAGGGTGTGTGAGGGTGCATGTGCATGTGTGTGTGTACACAGGCTGGATTTTTTTTGAAAGTGAGAATTGAAACTGAAAATTTTTCTGAACCACTCAAATGTTAGAGAGTTGTGTTAGAAGCCCATATCTTTCAAATTTTGTGTTAAATGAAATAGTCTTCATATTGCTGAATTAAGGTAGGCACATAAAAACCAGCATCTAAAAATCAAACCACAACAAGCTAAAGGCTCAACAGGGAAGTTCATGAGCATGCTAAAGACAGACAAAATCACATGAAGAGCTTTGTCTTTCTCTGTCCTGTTCTTGATACAACTCTATTGGAACCTTTTAGCAATTTAATACCAGGCCTTAGAAACTCCACAATTTTTATATTAGGGCCAAGTTCAGCCTGAAGCAAATTTGGGGTAATAAATACTATGTTTCTTTTGCTCCTTATTAAACCTCTAAAGGACATATATGAACCTAAGCAGAAGAGGATATCTCATTTATTTCAGGAAAATATTAAATAGAATCATAGGATCATAGAATGTTAGGGGTTTTAAGGGACCTCTAGAGATCACTTAGCCCAACACCCCTTCCAAAGTAGGATCACCTAGGACATGTTCTTCCTCATGTTGAGGTGGAACCTTCTATGCTCAATTTTATACCCATTGTTCCTTGTCCTATTGCTGGGCACTACAGAAAAGAGATTGGCCCCTTCCATTTGTCACCCACCCTTCAGATATTTATAGACATTAATAAGGTCCCCTCTCAGTCTTCTCCTCTCAAGACTAAACAGCTTCAGTTCCATCAGTCTTTATTCATAGAGGAGATGCTAAAGACCCTTAATCATCCCTGTAGCTCTCTGTTGGACTCTTTCCAGTAGATCCCCATCTCTCTTAAACTGGGGATGCCAAAGTTGGCAACAGTATTCCAGGTGTGGTCTAACTGGGGCAGAGTAGAGGGGGAGAAGAACCTCCCTACACCTGCTGACCACTCTCTTCTTTATGCACACCAGACCATTGGCTTTTCCGGCCACAAGGTCACGTTGCTGTCCCATGGATAACTTGCTGCCCACTAGGACACCAAGGTCTTTCTCCATGGTGCTGCTTTCCAGCAGGGCGACCCCTAACCAGCACTGGTGCCTGGTGGTTTTCCTCCCCAGATGCAGGACTCTACACTTGTCCTTATTGAACCTCATGAAGTTTACCTTTGCCCAGCTCTCCATCCTGTCTAGATCACGTTGAATAGCACCAAAGCCTTCTGGTGTGTCAACCACCCCTCCCAGTTTCATATCATCAGCAAACTTGTTGAGGGTACACTCTATCCCCTCGTCATGGTCGTTGATAAAGATATTGAAAAAAACTGCACCCAGTACTGATCCATGGGAGCACCACTGGCCACAGGCCTCCAGCTTAACTCTGCACCACTTATCACAACCTCTGAACTCTGCTGTTGAGCCAGTTTTCAATCCACCTCACAGACCAATTGTCTATGGCACATTTCTTGGGTTTTTTTTAATGAGGATGTTAAGGGAGACAGTATCAAAAGCCTTACTGACATCTGCTGCTCTCCCTTCTTCTACCCATGACTGCATAGAAGGGTATCATATTAGTCAAGAAGTATTTCCCTTTGGAAAATTCGTGTTGGCTACTCCTGATAACCTTCTTTTCTTCCATGTGGTTAGAGATGGCCTCCAGAATGAGCTGCTTCATCACGTTTCCAGGGATGGAGGTGGGGCTGACCAGTCTGTAGTTGCCTGGGTCTTCCCTCTAGCCCTTTTTGAAGACTGGAGTGACATTGGCTTTCTTCCAGTCATCAGGAACCTTTCCAGTTCATGATTTTTTAAAAATTATGGAGATCGTCTCAGCAACAGTATCAGCCAGCTCTCTCAGCACAAGTGGATGCACCCCATCAAGGCCCATGTACGTTTTCAGCTTATCCAAGTGATCTCTAACCCAGTCCTAACTGACTATCAGAGTGTCTTCGTCTCTCCAGTTCTGCTTTCTTACCTCCAGTGACTGGGGTTCCTAAGGGCTGGTTTTGGGAGGAAAGACTGAGGCAAAGAAGGTATTCAGCAGCTCTGCCATCTCTGCATCCTCTGTAACCACATCTCTCACCTCATTTAGCAGTGGCCTCACTTTTTCCCTACTCTTCCTTTTCTCATTGATGTATTTGAAAAAGCTCTTCTTGTTCTTTCTCCTCTGCGGTGAGACTAAGTTTAAAAAGAGACATGGCCTTTCTTGTTGAGGCTGTACATACTCTGGCAGCATTTCTATTCCGAATATCGCTTTTTATAATCTTATTATGTGCTTTTTCTATTTCTAACAGAGGCAGTACAAGAGTGATTACCACTTCTCAGCATCTGCTAAAGTAGTATTAATGAGGAAAGATGTTGGTAGGAAGAACTTGCAAATACAAAACTTACTAGGTTTTTGAAGAGAGATACAAAGTGCAAAACACCAGTTCTTGAGTCTTTTGTTTAAACACAAGTCTCTAAACAGAAACTCAAAATATACCACTACAAGTCATTAACAGATGCTATATAACCTACATCTCTGTCTTCTATTAGAAAGATTATTTAATAGTGCCTTAATGTGTACAAGAGTCAGGTCACCACTCATGATTGCAGAAGATTGATATGAATAAGGGGCCCTTTGGTAGCCTTCAAGTAAAAACAGTTGTGACATTAAATGACAACTATATGTTCTTGAGGATTGGTTGGGTTTGTTTTAATAACAATGAAATGAACTTGTGTCATTTGAATATAAGAAATGCAAGAGATAGACTTCAAACAGACCCGGTTGAGCTATGTGCAGCTGTCCAAAGGAAACAGTGCTTTAAAATGGTTAGGGACCAGCCAATGAATTTTAAATTTTCACTATAAAAAGCCAATGATAGTTATTAACACATTGCAAGAAGTTCCCTTGCCTAAAACTCATTTGAGTTTGTAAAACCCAACAGATTCCTACTTCAAAGCAATGAAAATATAGAAGACATGTTTTTGTTTTCCAGATATTGAACAGGAGTCCACTAAGATCCTTATTTCCATTGGCGGGGGGGAGGATCCAACCTCCCCTCTTCTATTTAAAAGCTTGATGTTTGTTGTATTTCCAGCTCAGGTTCTGAACTGAGGTTTCCAGCAGTTCCTTGAATGGAATCAGGTTTTTAATGGACCTCTTTGGAAAGGATCGGGTAAGGTAAAATAATTAACCTAATCAGCCTACACAATCTCTCCAAAGATGACATGAAATGCACTTTAAGTTTGGACTGCTGGAAGAGAAACAAAAGTCATGGGCTTGTTTGGATGAGGAAGAGAGAAGTTTGTGGTTTGGAGTATGAGGGTTTCTGGAGTTCCAAATGCACATTTGAACTTTTGGGTCCCTTTTCGAGTAAACCTGATCTCAAAACAAAGGTCTGACCCAATCTTAGGCAGAAATGCTATGAAAAGCCATTGCCCTCTTAACACCTGTCAGAGGATGGAAAAAACCCACAAACCTTCAGAAATATCATAAATTTTCACCCAAAACGAGTTAGATAACACAGAAAAAAATTCTTTTTTATCAGTTTCTAACAAACACTTTGTATGCAATGTGCTGAAGCATTTTATTGCTTCTTTAAAGTTTTAAAAATACATTATAATTCCATATGTACACTTAGAAATACAGGAAGTTTTGAATTGTCTTCAGTGATAATATTTAACTCAAGATTCGCACTCACATTCTCAAATATTCATCTTATCCATAAATTCATGCAAGTTGTGTCTGCATTAATGTTTTGATTTGTGCAGTAATCTAGTTTTGAAATAAAACCCTGAATATCTCCACTAAAAGAAGGTTCCTTTTGGAGAACTTGGGTGTGTACCAGGTGTGACCCAGTCACTAACAGAAACACCACTGGCTGCTTCTCTAACAGCATTAAACTATATGCATGGTTGGGATGTTCAGTCCAGGAGACAAGGTTAAATCTTGTGTGAAATAGAACTCCTGAATGCATATAACAAGTGTGAGGACCTCATCATCACTTGCTTTGTCCTACTGATGTACTCCTGTTGTGCTAGATTACTTACGAATGCAGACGTAGCCACTGACCACTATGTGAAGTTATCAGCTCTGTTCAGATTAAAGATTAGGAGATGTTGACAAGGAATCAGTCCTGTGAACAGATATAAAGTGCTGGAGTATTTGTTTTTATCTTTTATAATGTTATTGTAGGCCTTTATATAAACAAAAGAGATTTTTTGGTTTATGCTCGGTTTAATATGATACTATTCCACAAATATTTTTGGCATATCTGAAAGATTCTCCTACTTTAAGATAAACTTATGTCTGGAGCTTTTCACATAATTACAGAAACACAGAATTGTTACTGTTGGAGAAGACCTCTAAGATCACTGTGTCCAACCATCAAAACCTCACCATCCCACTCAAGTATGTCCTGAAGTGCCTCATCTACATGTTTTTGGATACCTTCAGGGATGGTGACTCCACCACCTCCCTGGGCAGCCCATTCCAGCACCTTTCAGTACTACTCTTTGAATAAAGAAATTCTTCCTCATATCCAGTCTAAACCTCCCCCCGGTGGAACTTCAGCCCATTTCCTCTAGTCCTGTTACTTACTTGAGAAAAGAGACCTCACCCTCCTCAGTACACCCTCCTTTCAGGTGGTTGTAGAGAGTGATAAGGTCTCCTCTCAGCCTCCTCTTCTCCAGACTAAACAATCCCAAATCCCTCGGCCTCTCCTCAGAGGACTTGTTCTCCAGACCCTTCATCAGGTTGATTGCCCTTCTTTTTGATGGAAACCAAGAGGAAAGCACTTAATAACCTTGTGGTTGGGGAAAGAGGATTACTTTCTCATGTGATTGATTTGAAGCCAAAACTTAAATCAGGTTTATAATTTTCCAGTGTTATGCCAGGGTAAATCCAAGACTGCTGCAATCATTGCCTATACTGCAGCACTGAGAAGCACTTCTCTCTGCCCACATCTGTCTATCTTTGCCCAATCTGTTCATTTTCTCTTTGTCATTGTGAAATCCAGAGCAATACCAAGTTTCCACTGAAACAAAACACAGTTGCTTACACCAGAAAGGAGCTGTGAAATAGTGCAAATATATGCTTGTCTGAAAGATCAAGGATGTGATCTTCCTGGCATGTCTCAACAGGAGTGATGACACAGCATTATCTGTTGAAGTTGTTCTGCTCTGTTTAACTACCTGAAGCTTGATCTCCAGTGTCTCAGTTTTCTCCAGGTGTTCGTCATCCAAAGTAGATAATGGCTTTTGCTTCCTTCTGTTTGTGGCTTTTAATGCAAAGCAGCTTTCAGGATCTTGTGTTCCCAAATTTAGCCATGTTGTCAATACTTCTTATTCATCCTTGGGCTAGCAGGTCCTGAAAAGCACCTCTGCACAGTTTCTCAGCTAAGATTTCAGAAAGACATAACAATGGTGAGTTTCCATAATATTTTCTGAAGGTTGAATGATAAATGTTTCCTGTCAGTGCATCAGCAGGTGTTATCTAAGCAATGAAGCAGAAGTGAACACACTTTAGTAAAGGCTAGCTACTTTCAGTTCCTTCCACTGCAAGACCATGACAGCAAGGTGATCCTCATCCTTGTGCAGTTTTATACTGAAGTAATGCCTGTTCTTAGGGACATATTTTTGAGAATCACTGCAGATGGGAATTGAGGTAGTGTGAGCTGCAAGTAACTTGAACACTTTAGTACTTGGGCAACCTGTTGGTTTGAAAGTTTGGAGACTGAACCCTGAATCCTCATATTGTTATGTCTCAAAGCTTTCAACATTCCTGTGAAGCCTTACCCTTAAGAGAATTGAAGCAGACTGTAGATTCATTTTAGAGTCATTTAGTAAGATCTTCAGGAAAAGTGATCCCCTCTGTTCAGGGAATTTGAATGGGAAGGGCAAATTCACCAAAGAAGCTAAGAATCCAGAAGAACAAAGGGTAGCTCCATATTAGCAATGAGGGGAATATCAGGAGCATGAAATAACGTCTTAAGTAGTTGCAGAGTTAGTTTGAAGAATTTGAGGCTAAAGGTTAAATTTAATTTATTTTTAGGATGAAATTTCTTTTTAATATTGAAGAGTCATTGTAAGACCCTATGAAACCAAGGGCTGGACATCACGTTGGTATTCTCAATCTAGCTGTTTTCCTATCTGTTTCCATATTTCAGTCTCTTTTCTTCCCAGAGTGCAGGGCTTTTTGCTGCTTTTGAGGGAATGACATATCAGAGCTATGCCCCTAGCTCATGAACATACTGAAACTTCACAGTGTTCTTGACACTACTGCATTTTCAATTTCAAATATACCAAACGAGTGCAATTGCTGCACTCCTACCACTCTTGATACACATCTACATAGACCTATCTATGTATGTGCAAATCCAGGAGCACTTGAAACATAAGGTCTTCCATGTAAGTGAATTTTCCTTCTCTTCTGCAAACTTCAGTTCCTTCTCTGAATATGCTTTGTCTAGTATTTCTCAGCTTCTTCATATTCTCAGTTAACTTTGAAACAAAAACAACCTTGTCATCCAACCAGAAATTCAAACGCATTCTTAACCTCAACATCTCCTCATACACTTCGGTAGAATATATTGCTTTACTTTCAAGAACTCTGATTGATATGGTTATTAGGTTCATGTAACTGTGCAAGAAAAAACATTATATACTCAAGAAGAGAGATTCAATTGTCATCAGCAGTTCCATTTTTCTGGGCAGGCAGAAATTTTGAGATCAAATGTTGCATCTCTTTTCTTTGTCTCACAGCAGAAAGTATGACTTGATAGACCTTTCATTCTTCAAAAGTGAGTTGGTGCCTGAAACAAGAAGCAGCCATTGAATCTGAACTCCTACAAGAGGCTACGGTGCACTGGAGCACTTGGTGTTCCGCAGATTTCTAAAGCCAGAGGGGGAGACTATGATTACCTGATTTGATGGCCTCCACATTATGAGCTGCAGGACTTGTTTTAATTTCTTCCCTGAAGTTCGCTAAGAATGGAAGCAGTCTGGGACTTGTGTTTGTTTTTTGTAAAACAAGGAAATGAACAAAACCCAAATACTAAGGTATTCTGCAGAAAATATGCCTTTTTTCTTTTTTTTTTTTTTTTTTTTAAACGAGGAGTACAATTTTTCAGGTTTAACAGGGAAGGTTCACTTCCATATTCAACCTGTAATGCATATCACAATGTGAGAAAAAGAAACACACCCTGATCTTTTTTGTTGCACTTTTAGAAGATGGAGGATAGCATCTCTGAATTCTGAACAATGAGGCATCCATGCAGCTTCAGGAAAAGGACATGGTCAAAATTTCAGGAGGCTTGATCAATATTTGGGACAGTTGACAACTCTGCCCAAAGGATGACAATAAGCTGAAATAAAGGAAAAGTAAAAGGAAAGGGAAAGGGAAAAGGAAAAAATAAAGGAAAGAAGGAAGGAGAGGGAATTTAGGTATTCTTGCATTGCAAAATAAAGGGATTCCCCCCCCTTATTTATCATACAATTTTTTAATAATTAAGCTTCTGTTAAGGGATAATCAATCAATAATTACCAGTGTACCTAAGTGTTGTAATCAGCAACTGATAAACACATATGAACCAGATTTTGAAAACTGTAAATAAGTCAAAACTTGGAGACAGACTTCAAACTTTACCAGAATTTCTACAAGGTGAGACTCTGAGTTTATTTCTAATATCCCAGACTATATATTTGTGAAAGAATGAGTGTGAAAAATTTTTCTCAGAATAGAATAAAATTAATATTTTCCTGAAAAAATACCATTTCTATAGTAACAGGTATAAAATTCAATATTTAGATGACAGAGCAGTGATTTTTATTAGTTTCAAAAATTATTCACTGACAGAAAATACTAATGACAAATTATAATTTAAGGTTGTGCTTTTAATGCCATAGATAAATGAGACATTGCCTTTTCTTTACATAGTGTTCTTAAAGAGGAATTCAAAACCCTACAGAATTAGCTATAAGCTGTTATTGCAAGTTTGGAAATCAATCAATTAATACTTTTTTTTTTTTTTAAATCTATACATTGAAGTTATTTTGTTTTAACTGTTCCTAGCTTGGAAGTGTTAACCTAGGATGAAATCATTAGCCTTAACAAAGATACTGGTAACTCTAGGCTGTGTATTTAGTGGATGCAAATAAAGATGCACGTAAGTAGCCAATTATCTGAGGAAATGAACCATTAATGGATTAATGTAATTGGAATACATTCTTTTATCAAGAGAGACATTCACTTAAAGTGGTACTGTATTTGCTTTACACATGACTTGTTGCATATCTAATGCAACATATTATCACATATTCCAAAACAGCAACATCCCAGAAGGAGTCAAACTTAAGAAAAAAGCCAGACAGAAATAGAACAAGCCTGACAAGTAACCCCCTCTTTCCTCCTCAGCCCACAAATATTTTGATGCATCAATTACATGAGCTCTACTCCAGAAAAAAAAAAAGCCAGAGGTAAGACAACAATGTGCTGCACTTGCAGCATATTGTTTGCTAATCTTCCTCTACAGAAACAGTTACTTGCATCACGGGTTTTAGCAGTGCCATGATATATATACTACATACAATGATTTGATAATGAGAAGCATTTTTCAGAGCTCTTTCCAACTATATGTCATTTCATATAACAAAAAGTACAAAGAAATGTATCATCATTGAAAGGGCAAGTATTCCCCATGAAAAAATCCAAACCATTTCTCATCTCTTCTCCCTTTTTATGCCAGGGCTATTTTGAGAGAGAGAAGAAAAATAAAAGTATTTCTGTGAACATGATGGTAACCTTTGTTGGCTTTTTTGGTTCTCAAAAAATGCTTGAAATAGATTCTATTTAACCCTGTGAGTGAAAAGTAGTAAAATTTTAATAGAGAACCTGTGAAGAAATCAAAGTTCTTGACAAATGTAATAGGAAAAAAAACCCAAAAAAACTACCTTTATATAGATAAAAGAGAAGAGAAGGTAAGGGAAATGCAGATGACCATGGTTACTAGTCTCAGAGCATGGAGAATTGATGCAGCTCTACTTAGCTTTCCTGTTTTTCATAAACTTATAGAAAAGATCAGAAAGAAATACCTTAAATAGAATGGTTTTATGCAGAACTCTTGTGTACAGGTATGGGTACCAATAGACTGTTATGTTACATTTGTAAGAAACATCTTGTTACTACTGTATGTATTGAGTCAGAATTAATGGCCTATTATGAATTGAAAGAAATATAGTAAAGTTAAGTATCTTACCTAACAGTTTTTTGTTTGGTTTGGTTTGGTTTGGTTTTTTTTCAGTATGAATATGGAATTTGGATTTGATTCAAGACTAAATATGAATACCTTGTTAGTAACTTTTTACATAGAAGTACAAGATCAATGGACATCTCAAAAAAATTGAGATGTTTATATGTGGGGAAATGAACTCTCTTCACCAATCCAGTCACTGGAAACTCGTGAGCTCCATGAATTAATTCCCTGAGTTAACCAAGCTCTAGATACGGACTCAGCTACAGATAGACATCTTGTGTTAGATCATGCAAGATGTCCTGCTTAGATTCCATGTATTCTGTCCTTCTGTGTGAACATTTGAAACCAAGACTTAAACTTTCATCAGTATACTGTATTTCTGAAGAATTTATTGTGATGCTTCTTTGCATATAAATGTATGGAAATTTGGAGCAAACACAGCGGAATTCATACTTATATCACTTTATATAAAAAAAAGACAATTTCATATCATGTTAGTGCAAATTTATAAAGTATTATCCAAGTTTAGAATGAAATCCATTTAAATATATCATTTCAAGACACACATTCTTTGATCTAAGGATGGGAATGATTTTCCATCGAGGATATTCATAATTTGCTTTCTATATCCAAATATCTAAATCTATCTCAGTTATTGTGGATACATATGTGATAAACAGAATTGTTATTTAAATGAATATGTTTTCAGAAGGTATCATATTTTTATGAATCTTGGTTAAAAAAAGTTGATATATTTTATAAATGACATATGATTGCTTTCCAGGGAAAATTACTTTACCGTTTAATTTTTTTTGTTCTGACATTTTCCCCAATAAATAATCAGCTGTTTTCCAGCAAGACAACACACAGTCTGAACCCTGAGCCTGGAGGTTAAGACACCATCCATTTATCTCTGTCCACATAATGTGAATTATTGGTTACTTGCTTTTCATTGTAACTGTGTTATTGGAAAATTATATTCCAAGATATATTTAATGCATTTTACTTAATCTCTGCTCACATTTGATCTGCTGAATTCCATGCATAGTGTTTTGCTTTATTGTATTGACAAGGCATAGACTTCAGATTTTACTGAAAAGCTACTGTAGCCCAATATGGCTGTTGCTCTTGACATTTACACACATCCCAACTTTATTTATATTGCATCAAAGCACCTAACTTGTGAAAAGAAGAATGTACATTCAGCAACTTATGCAATTCCAGCCACAGGACTGTTTTACTGTCTCTTGAATAATTAGCAACATGAATGCAGATAGAATATACAGTAACTTGCCTGACTTTGGGGTAGGAAAAAAAAAAGATTAGAATGACAAATAGTCAGACTCCAGGGTCAAATGCTTTGCCAGTAGTTGCATATGTTTATGCCAAAATACATAAAGAAATGTCACTTCAGCACATGAATGATGACAAACACTCCAAGTGGGACTGCACTTCATCAATCATTTCAAATGCACAGATTGGGTTTACCTATATAAACAAAAGCAATAAAACTACTCAAAGCCTCACCTTAAACTATTCAGGCATGACATAAACAGTGTTACCGCACAGTCAATCCCCGTTTTACTTGAGAGGCAGTCAGAAAGCAAGTGACAAACTGATTTATTAAGATTAATAAAGCATGCCCTTAATAAAAATAAAGCCAGCTAATATTTTGCATCAACATGTGAATCTTGTTTGGGGCTGGAAAAGACCAGGATACATGTGAAAGAGTGAAAGTGATTAAGAAATCTTTTGCACAGTTTGTTCAGCACTGCTGAGAATATTTGAGGTGGTTTTAACCACTAGATGAGGTTCAGTACACAGAGACTTTCTGCAGACCCAAAGTGCAAGTATGAGAAAAGAAAAATATGAGTTATTTTGAAATAAAAAAAAAAAAAAAAAACCAAAACAAAAAAACAACCAAAAAAAAGGTGACTCAAAGGAAGGGCTCTAAGTCGGCAAAACACTGATGGGGCCCTCTCTGGCTGTGTCCCCTGGGTCTCATCAAAACCCCACTGAAGTCAGTTGGAATCTTTCTGTTGACTTCAATGAGATTGGGAGCAAAACTCCAGTGAGAGAAATTTAATTCCTTAGTATTGATCTCTTCAGTTGTTCATTCAGCCTTTTTTTTTGCACTTGCTTTTTCAACGAGGAAGGCTAAAAAAAAATTTAGGTTTTAAAAATAATTTCAACAATGTTTTAAATACAATCATAAAAGATTCAGAAAATTTTATAAATATCTAATTAATACCTATAGGACACATTAAACAACTTGTTTAAGTGCTATTTTGTAATTCCTTGCAGACACAAGAAAGTGATCTCTATGTCACATTTTCTCACACTTTCATCAGCTTTCACCTGAGTTTCACTGTTTCTTTATTTAATTACTGTCTGTCAGGATCCTAGGTTTAAACTAAGCTTTTCCATTTCTTTCTCTGTATCCAGTCACTGAAGTGTTAACATGAATTTGCACACAAACTATTTCCTTAGTCTAATCTAGATGGAATTAGAAAATAATCAAAACAGGCTACATTATATGTAGAAGGCTTTCCTTGGTTCAGGAGATGCTGACAAAGAAGCTTTCTATCCTCCTACTCTAACATAAGCAAATATTCATCACTAACCAAAGACTATCCAACTATAGAACAAGCACAGAAAGACAAGTCAATCAAACTCAGATTTCCAATTTTTTTTCTTTTATGCTCCAGCCCTTCAAGGCTAAGAAAAAGGGAAGTGATGTCAAACCTTTTGTTCCTTGCAGTTACTGTCTTTTTTCTGTCACTTCCTCACCCAGTCATCTTGTCATCTTCATCTCACGTAGAATAATTGTCTCTTTATGCTCATCCTTCTCCTCGTTTCTGAACTCTCAGACCTCTGTTGTTTCTTCAGCACAAGTCCAGCAGAGTTCATTGTCCTGGGTTTTGTGCTTTGTTTGGTGAGACCATGCCACTGCCTGGGAAACAATACACAAGCCAAGGACAAATAAACTAAAAACTCTTCTCTTAAGTATCTACCCTCAATTTGCCCATTAGAGAGACTGTTTTCTTAAAAGAGAACCTGCTTCACTGTGGCCTTAAAAGATCTGTCCCTAATTCCAGCATATTCAAGATTTCTCTTCTGAATGTTAAGATTTCTTTAAATTAATGACTGGTGATGATTTTTTGATATTTGTCCATTATGGCTCCTTAACCTGTTGTCAGGCCATAGATGACAGCACATTATTTTCTTCTCATCTTTGAAAATGACAGACATCGATGGTATGAAACTTACTGTTTAAGTTATAAAAGGATGAATAACCCTTGCTGGATCTTGGACAACCTAGTTAGTCATTGGCCAATATCTATAAGCAGCCCACAATGCAGTTAATGTGTCACCTCACACAAGATAGGTAGCTCCACTATAATGACGTAAAGATGAATACAATCTCCTGGGATTTCAGAAAAAAACTCTCAGTACATCTCATTGATCAATAAAATGCTGTGGTAAGCCTCTGAGGTACTGAACATATGTCCTTATTTTACAAATAAGAACACTTGGAGGATGTAGTGCCTATTCTTAAGGTCACAGAGTGGTTGTAAACAGTTGGACATTTTGGAAAGGAAGATGCTTCATAGACCATTCCTTCAACCCCTGTATTCCGTCTCTTCTCCCATCAGCCAGAAGTAGAATTATGACACAAGGAGAGCTGTGTTCAGTTTTAATGGTTTTCAACCATTGGCAGTGGTAGGAGTTATAAATGCAAAAAAAAAAAAAAAAAAAAAAAAAGGGCCTTAAAGCATTACTTGCAGCCAGGCCCTTAAGGGGAATTTTATTATTTTTTTAAACTTTAAGTTAAATTCTTTTTTTTTTTTTTTTTTTTTTTTTTTAAATTAACACTAAAAAAAAGTTTTCGTTGTGTAATGAAACATTGTGTATCATGTTAGTGTAAGTGTTGTTTT
>JAAGNO010025758.1:18382-30376 GCA_033439905.1 Ceryle rudis
AATTCATTTTCATTATTTTCATCTATATTCTTAAAAAGAGAAAGACAACAGGTATATAATTCAGTGATGAGAATTGTAGTAGCCAGTATTAGAAACAAAATTAAGCAATCAGAAAAATAACATGCTATATGATATAAGCATATAATATATATATATAATGTTGGAGGAGTGAGGAAAAGAAAGAAGGATTAGTAAATGTTAATACCAAAACAGGTCTCTTTCAGTTCCCTCATTACTGCTCATGTCATGTAATTAAAGAAATGGAAACTTTCATTATATTTAGGCAAGATAAATAATCCAATACTTCAAATATCCTGATTAAAATGACATTTTCCTGCCTACAGACTCTTCCACCTTCTTACTTCTTCACCTGTAAAAATAGTCTTCCTCTTTCCCCATCTACCCTCAGCAGTATTTCTGTACTTTATCTGTTCATCAGGCTCAACTGAGCTTTATTTGCCTCCGTCCTGTAACCATCATTTTTCTTCTGTTTGATTGCAAATACTCAGACTAGTGCCACGCTCTTTGGTTACTTGCTCTTTGAAGTAGATCTAAACAGAGATCATAGCTGACCAGTTAGCGATGAAAGGAGCTGGTGCTTACTACGCCAGAAAGTCTTCAGTAGTGACAGCAGATACTTCAGAGTGGGCTTCTGGAAATGCATTGATGTGTTCTTGTACAGACTTTTGACTCAGTCTTAAACACAGTCTGCTTTCCCTGGACATTACTACCCTGTTTGCTTCCAAATTTGAAGAAAGGTCAGTTTTATGAGATGATTTTGTGTATTCCAAGCTGACTAAAGGCTACTGCTTGAAAGGCCTTTTTAAAAATTCACTTTAAAAGTGAGAAGCTGATTACAGTTTCAGTGCTGACAAAGAATAGACCACAAATACTGTTTCTACAGTTACTGTTATTTTTTTTATAAATATTTTCTCTCATTTTAGAGATTAAGATGTTATAAAATATTATCAAAGGCTGCAATTTCAAAAAATACTGCATGGCCTGCAAATCTACACATCGAAATAAGAAGAGGGTTGTTTTCTTAGAATTGGCTTTCTACATTCTTTAGAGTTGTGTTTGGTTATTTAAATATTGCCTCAATAGTATCTGCTGTGAAATGCCAAGAGAAATGGCAACAGTAAAGTAAAAGATGTGGCTTTTTCAAGAGGATGGTAGTGGGTATATGTATCTGTAAAACTCTAATATTGCCAAGTGGAGTTCACTTTTGCTTTTTCTGATTCAGAGAAACTCTCGAGAGGAGTCTAGTTAAAATTACTATATACTTTGTCTGTCCTGGGATTTTACAATGTTATTAAAGTCATGTTATTCAAGTAGAGTGTTTTTCTAGACTAAGAAAAATATCAGAGGACTTCATAATCAGAATCTTGCTTTTCTGGTTCCATAATTAACTAATTTCTAGTTTTAGTTCCAACTACACTTTTAAACTTAAAACTTCTCTGCAAATAATTGGCATTATCTCTTTTCTTGACTCTTACCAATTTGGTGGACGGGATGATCTGCAGTGTCCATACCTGCTGACCTGGTGTTTGTAACAAGTCCTTCTAGTACACTATGCACTTTTCTATCAGTGAAAGGTAGAGGAGAAGGGAAAGTAACAGCAGGAGAATATTTTTCCCTTTCCACTTGGGATAGCAGTGAGGTTACTTTAATGCACTGTTACAAATGTTGTGTGGAATATGTTAAATACCCTGCTCTCCCTAGGTTCAGTAGCTATAAAAACGGGTATTTCATCCTGTTACGGTCTACATAAGAAGTGGTTTCAGCTCACTCTGAGCAGAACACTGTATTTTTCTGAAGAGTAAACAGTTTTGAAATGACCAGTAGAGAATATGGAAAAAAAAAAAAAACCCAAAATTCTTATGCTTTCAAAGTGCTACAATTAGATTTTATAAGTTTAGCTATCAGCATTTGTCAGATTATGTACCTTAATTTTACAACTATTGTTTTTAATTTTTATTTTAATGAGATTTTACATGCAATAGTTCAGTCATCACACTGATAATTAAATATAATTATTGTTTCAGTTCTCAGTGGTATAGAAAATAAAATCGAAGATTAACATTGTAATACAAGAGAACTTAGTGAAGTCTTTTAAAAGTAGGATCGCATTTTTCTAAACTCTTAGGTGTACTTATAAAATATTAATTTCTAGGGGGAGTTTTATAAAGTGACTGAATCTGCTGACTTGAATTAGAACAGAAAGCTGCAGACGTGAATACAAATCCAAGCTGTGATCATTTAGTGTTACAATGAGTAGATTTTTTTTTTTTCCTTTAGTAAAAACCTCTTAAATCAGTCAAACATACACCAGGTCGTGTATTTTTTAAATACTTAATAATTTCTATGGCAGAATTCATAATGAAAAAGTGACTAGTAGCAGTGTTTTTAATAATGGAGGTGAGCCATACGTTCACGCCACAATGCTGAGCTAGACAGTACAGTATTTCATGCCAGATGCAAGCTAAGAGATAACACCAGAAATGCAAAACACATCTGTAAAGAATTAATTTAAATGCGAGCAACGGATGCATGCCTCACCTTAACTCCCACTACAGATAACAGCTATGACTAGGTTTGGTATAGATGAAACGCAAACGTGTTTGTGATATGAAGAGAGAGAGACTTAGTCGACACGTGCTTAGTGGCGAATGCTATAAAAATTCTCTTGGGATATATGGTGACCAAAACTATGATTTGTGTATTGAAAGGATGACATATTTTTATTTTTTCCTAGTCTGAACCAGAGGGGTTTTCTCACTTCCACTTGTACGTCTGTGCTGCCTTCCTTGTCAGGTGGAGGAAAGAGATCCTGGAAGAGAAAGATTTCCAAGTAAGTGAAGGGGATATTTTTTCAAGCACAGGGTGGTACTTATTAAATTTAGCTTCCTAGCATTACACGGGGATGGATTTATGACAAAATAGTAGCAGTTGCAGCAAGACTGACTGTTAGAAATGCTCTAAATCTGTTAGACCTGAAGCGATGGACTATAAGCAGTAGTTGTATTTGCTTTTTTCCACTCTGGAAAAAGAAAAAAAAAAAAATGCTGTTCTAACTAAGACAGACTTTGAGATGATGATTTCTGGAGATGCTGTTACAAGTGGAGCCTTGTATTCCACAAAGAGATTTTTTGAATGGGTAACTGGATCTTTTGGGTTTTTTTTTTTTAATCTTAAGTGCATCACTGGAGTCATTTACTTATAATTTCTCATCTGTATAATAGAACAGCACACTCCATCAAGGTGATGTTCATTCTCTCCAGAAAGCTAGGCAGACAGACAGTCTTTTAAAATAAGAAGCCTGTTTTTCAGTAGGAAATAAAAGGACTGTAAGAGTTACTTGCTTTATGTCTCTACATTTCAAAACCTTAAATTTTCCCAGAGAAGAGCATATCAGGGAGTTGTTTGGAATGGGCTTCGAGTATTGTAGATAGACAAAGCATTTGCATGGAAGTACAGTTATGTTGTGAACCGGTGACAGTTCACTTCATAGAAATATTTTATGTGGAATTTTACCCTACATACAATGCCTGAAAGGCATTAAAGTCCTTTTTACAGGCTGTCTGTAAACAAACCATGCTGCAGAGCCCCCACCATTGCCTGCCCTGGGGAAATGGCCCGTTACCAGCTTATTTTCTCTCCATCTGACTGAACTCTGTTGCCCTGTACAAATGAACCATTGTGTAAATTTGTGTATCTGCTTCAATCTATTTTATCTTTCTTCCTATAATGATCTATTCAGAGCACTTTTAACTGTCTGTCTTTGCAACTGTTGCCTATCTTTGTAATAAATAAATGCCTAAGGGCACAACATAACAACTTCAATTTATACTACCTGCTAATACTGTCAGATTTTCCCAGTTTATGGTATTCTGTCAAAAACAACTTTAATGTTGGCAGCTACGCCTCTCGATGACAATTGTTCACTGTTAATCCTTCTTATTAAATTTTTCCTCTTGATTTCCTGCACCAAAATTTGTAGTTTCCCCCTCCCTGATGAATCTATTACAACTATGGTTAAAGTAAATAATAATCCCAAGGTCTAGTACCGTGAAGATTCGTTTTGTTCTCGTTACATATGTGAAGATTTGTTTACTTATTTAATAATTAATGTATTTGTTCATGGTTTAATTTCTTTATTGGCTCTGGAAACTAGACTATGCTGTCCATAAATCAGGAACACACTGGATCACATACATTGGACTGCTTTAGCTTGCTTATAACACAGAGATGCAATTAGTAATTTTGAGGATCTGTAGACTAGTGCTAGTTTTATCACTATCATATGTTATCTCTAAAAGGCTTGACCTTCTTTATTGTGTAACATGACCTTGCAAAATGACTAAAGTGTTATCAGTCCTCCAAATGATACTTCTCTCCCACAGGCAAGAATGAAATCCATTATTCCTTCTGTTTTGTTAATAATAGCTGTCGACCATTGCCTAGTCTTCAAAGTAGTTGCTCAAATAATAGACATTTAAACTACATTGGAAGATTTGGAAGTTCATTATGTGCTGTTAGAATACTTTGGTTGCATTGAATTCACATTGACACGTCATATCTATAGTACATTTTGTACTGACATTTTTTGTTCTGTAAACTGTATCAAGAATCATCCAGTCATTTCTCTTGTCCATAGTTGTGTGTTGTATATTTTTTTTCTGCATATGACGAAGGAAATCTCTCCTAATTGTCAGAGGCCCTGGTTCTTCAGGACTAGCTGTGAAAACCCGTGCTCTTCATTTACATGTCTGTTTGACCTCTTTCAGTAGAATGTGAAACCTCACGGCAATTTTAAGGCAGAATAATTTCCCCAGGACATGAGATTTGGTGATATGCCAGATGAGACACTGAGCAGGTTTAAAGGCCTCGGTTATGTAATACCTTTTTCTTATCGTTTGATGAATTACAGTATCAGTAATGCTACAGACAGGAAGATGAATAATCTGTGCCCTTAAGATACTTGTTTCTATTTGCTTAAGTGTGTCAGAGGTGAGGCCTCACCAGTGCCAAGTACAGGAGGTTAATCACTTCCCTGCTCCCGCTGGCCACACTATTCCTGATCCAGGCCAGGATGCTCTTGGCCACCTGGGCACACTGCTGGCTCATAATCATTTGGCTGTCAAATCGACACCCGCAGGTCCTTTCAGGCTGGACAGCTTTCCAACCACTCTTCCCCAAGCCTGGAGTGTTGCCAGGGCTTGTTGTGACCCAAGTGCAGGACCTGGCACTTGCCCTTGTTGAACCTCATCCCACTGACCTCAGCCCATTGATCCAGCCGGTCCAGATCCCTCTGCAGAGCAAATAGCTCTTCAGCAAACAGCATATAGCAAATGTTCATCCCTTCACGATAATAGTTCCTTATTACAGACAGCATGTGTGTGTGTGCGTTTCTCCTTTTGGAGGTCTTTTGTGTATTGTTGTGTAGCAGAGAAAGAACTTTTGCGATGAAAAGGGTTAGGCTGGCTAGAGAAATGCTATGGAGTGATGCAACCTGAAAACTACTTGGTATTTCGTTTACATCTGTAGAATTAAATATCATGGTATCAATGGAAATAAGATTTGATGAGGGAAATAGAGGAAGAAATTAATGTTCTGACTCAGGCCTCCAGGTGTTTGAATGTACATTGATATCAATGTCGACCTCCTCTGGAACATGAGATTTGCAGGTTAACAGAAGTTTTAGCAACAGCCAAGTGAGGAGAAAGATCATACTCTATATGTCAATCTAGACCAATTTACAATGTTATTTGTAGAAGCTGTCCTGTGTTTCTGCCTTAGGAAAACCAGGACCTCTCAGCTTTCCACAGAGTATTCCACGCGCCTTGTCCATTTAATGTCCTTATGAGCTGTTGCTGTCTGGCTACTGCAAAATACACTACGCTGGAGAATGAAGGAAAACTATTTAAAATTGCAGTGTCCCAGGAGAAAACATGAGAAAACATCTGATTTTAGGAAGCTGGGGAGAAAGGAGTGCACTGAGTGATGTGCTGTAGTGCTGTGTAGTGAGGGCAAAAATTAGTACATGCAGTTTTGACATTTCCCAGGTTCATTTTTTGATAGCAGTGAAACTATAGCTCTGTGTTTTCAGGTAGACATCTTAAATATTGCATGCCCATATAGATTAATATTATTGAAAAGAATGACAGCGGTTTAGAGTTAGAGCTTGTTATTCTCACATGACTCTCACTTCTAGAGAGGCGGAGTCCACTTTACCAACACAGAATGCTCCACAGGCCCAGGCACAGAAAGCTAGTTTGGGTGGCTCTGTAGCTCTCCTCGTACTTCGGATTAGCAAGTTTTGCTTCATGTGTGGGGAAATAGAGTCGGCAGTAAATGGGAGACCTTTTAATCCTGCCTTAGATTTTCCTTTGTAGCTGATGTAATGTTTTATGGGATCAAACAGGTCATTCTTAACTTATGGTGTATTTGTTGATGGTAGAGATGTTCTGTGTTAATTCACTTGTCCCATACTAATATTAAAAAAAAAAAAAGGGGGAAAAAAACCCCAAACCAGTGTTTAATACAGATAGAGATACAGTGGAGTTTTTAATGTCATAAGGTATGACTTGCAACGTGAATGCAAAATGTGACATTCAGTTAATTTCTACTATCTAAGCTTAATTAAAGATGCAAATAATGAAGACCATTCTATTCATCAGCAAGTCTTAGACGTTGACTTACTGTGATTCATTTTCCTAACTACAGCCGTGCTTCCAGAATTCCCCTGAATTCTTGAGAGATGTGAATGATTGATGCTGTTAAGCGATAAAATATTCAAGTATGGTTTCTAAGCATATTTAGAATTAAAATATTAATAGAAAATATGGTGGCTGAGTTTTAAGGGTATTGTGTACAGGATATCTGAAAGATTTGTAAGGGAACGGGACTTCAGGGACTAGATTCAGCTCTCAAACTGAATAGAAGCTAATGGTAATGTTGGACTGATACTCATTTAACGGTTAGATATTAAAGATTTAGTCCAAATTCTCAGTTTAAGTAAGTTACCATTTTGTTGACATAGCTGAGCTATAAAAATATATTCAATATGTTGTGGTAAGGAATCTGTCTTGCAGTTTTTTTCTTCTTCATGATTCCAAGATGCAGGCTTTTCTGTCTGTTTAACAGACATTTTCACCCATGCTGTCATCAACTCGCATCTTTATTACTGCAATGTCCTTTTCTTTGGCTTTGACAAATGCATTTTTGCTTCATTTTTATTCACCCAGACTGCAAAGAAGCTGTAAAGATCATTTTCAGTCCATCATTTTTTCTTACTTTGCATCTCCTTTGGCTCCTTTTCCTTTATAGCATCAGGGAAAACTTAGATGTTTTCCCTTTCAAGGCCTTTAATGGACTAATACCGACACCTTACATGTCATCTTGTATTCAGTGTTGAGATGCTGACTGCCAGTTTATCAGCCAGTGATGACAGCCTCATCACGCACTTGAGCTCACAAAAAAGTATCTGTGCTATCTCCCAGGTTGACCGTCTTACTTAAATGGAGCACCTAATGCAGATATTCAGTTACTTTCCTCTAACTCCTTATGTAAGGTCTATTTTTTCCTGCAGTGCCCGGAATAGACGTGACAGGTAGGCTTGAGTCTGTTAATAGCACTTGCAGCACTTACATTGACTAGTTTTGTGTTGCTTTTTACTTCTCTGTGAATTTGTAGTCTCTTGTTTAATACTTGAGCCATAAAATCTTTGGGATGGTTACTGTCCTTTATTCTGATCTATTTAATCTTTAAAATAATGATTTTTAATCATTGTTTTAATGATTATGTTATATAAACACAAGGGAGAAAGCCTTACTGACCTCATGCCCGAAATGAGAGTGTGCACAATTGTCTGTGCTATTAAAATTTAGAGAAATGCTCTTGATTTTTTTTACAATGTCTAATCACGGTGAAGTATTACAAGCTAAAGTTAGTTCAGATGGTAGTGTGAGCCACCATCTTCCTACATCATATGATCAATAACATTTTAAGGAAATTCAGGTTACTGTTATTGCTTATGTAAAGGTTTATCCCTCATGAACCTGTTGACAGGTTTTTTTTCTTGGATTAAATTAGATTTAAACCTAGAGAAGAGGAGGCTGAGAGGAGACTTTTTGCTCTCTACAGCTACCTTCCTGAAGGGAGGTTGTAATGAGGTGGGCATTGGTCTCTTTCAATTAAATAGTGATAGGATGAGAGGAAATGTGCTTAAGGTGCACCCGGGGAGGTTTAGGTTGAATATTAGGAAAAAATCTTTTTCCTGAGAGAGTGGTGAGGCCTTGGAACAGGCTGCACAGGGAGGGGGTGAAATCACCATCCCTGGAGGTGTTCAAAAAACATCTAGATGTGGCACTGCAGGAGACCGTTTAGCGGTCGTGATAATGTTTAATAGATGGTTGGACTTGATAACCTTGAAGGTTGTTTCCAACCTTAATGATTCTATGTTTCTATGAAATCCTAGGTATTGTATATGTTAGTTTAAAGATGCATGCCTGTTTTGGAGGATAGTGGAACATGTCACAGTGCCTGCATTGGAATCAAAGTCTGATTATAGGGTGACTTTGAAGTGCATCTTTAGCCTACTGATTGAGTGTGCGATGTCAATCTTTGGTTTGTTTTTGCCTTTCCTTCTCTCTTTAATAATCACTTAATTAGAATCAGTGCAGGGCTAGAAGGTTCATTACTACCTACCACTCTTCCTGAATCTCAGCTCACTTGAATACTTTGCCCCTTTCTTTCACATAAAAGGGGAGAAGGCCCAGGTTAATATCTTCTGGTTTATGGTAAGAACACATTACTGGTATTTCAAGTCTCATTTAGCTTGCCCTTTTAATCTTTTTCCCCACATTTGTCAGCATTTTTGGGGTGTGAATGCCATTATTTGTACCTGTGGTCTGTTTTCTGCCTCTTAGGTTTCAAAGTTCCTGAAGCTTTATGCTATAGCCTGAAATTGAGGAATAATACTCTATATATTTTTGAGTGAACCCTCATCATCTAAGGGTTACTGGCTTGTGTCACTTCAATCCTAATGTCAACTTAAACCCAAAACCACAACAAACAAAATAAAACCAGATTATCATTCTTGCAGAGGATTTCAGACCTAAAGTAAATTATATTAATATTCATCATGAAAGTCTGAAATAATCAGAACCATTTAGAAACAGAGCTGTTGGAAATGCTTGGTTTTCTTCTGTCGAAATGTCTTCTAGGAACTTATAGGTGATGAGCATATTGTCTCCATATTTCATTCTTGGTGTTGTCTGCCAGTTTTCTCCCTTACAGTATTACAGGCTTTGTATACAGCCACAGAGGAGTCTGTAGCTTGCTTTTATCAGCATTTGGACTGTTATGTTTATTATGGGTGTATTTTTTTATTGCATTTTTCACATGAACTAACATTTCTGTTAGACTCTTGTATGTGAGCTAAAATCTCTTGAAAGAGGCGGTTTTAAAGAAAGACCAATCTGATTCTGTACACCAGGCAGAGTGTGAATTTGCTACAGCTACACAAGTTAAATAATGTAACTTTTACAGCTTGGAAATGGGATTGGTAGAGGGGTACAGAGGTGATTAAATACCAAGCTGCTTGGAATTCAGACTGCTGTCTGCATGACTAACAAACTTCAGTTTTAAAAGCTTATTATTAATATTCTTCTTAGTGATTACCTACCACAGAAACATGTTACATATCAGAAACATGATTTTATACCATCTAAATTTGCTCAGCTATAGTAATAGAAGTTTCCTTAATATTTTGTGACCTTGTTCCTAGTTTATGATGTGAGTTTTGAAATAGTTCCTTTCTTTACATTAAAGTACAGGAGTTCTGGCTTGGTGTAATATAAGGCCTAACTAATAAAAACATTTTTTTATTTATCTTCTTGATGTGTACTGTGCTAGAAATTTAGTTCCCATTGCTACTGCAGAAAAAAAAAGAAAAAAAAACCTACAAAAAAAGTAATGATTCTAAATGGATTATTTGTGTGAACAGAAGAGTTTTTCCCTCTTCTCTTCAAGCTCTCTCATTAAGTGGTGGTGTTGTTCTGAATCTTGCCCCCTCACTCTTCCATGTGTGGAAGCTAACAGGGTCTTTCTTGTGAATATACCAAAACTTGGAAAGAGTTAAGCACTGTCAATGTGGAAATCTTTTAACTTTAAAGAGCCTGCCCTAACATTGCTATGATTTTCTTCCCTGCTGTGAGCACTTTTGGAAGAAATTCAGTATATTGTCACGTATTGCAAGAAACTGGAAGCTCTGCTGGTTTACACTTTGAACATCATAGGTAGAAATTTTAAAGAGGTGCTCCTTAATGTCCGAGTACTGGTGGTAGATGACTGGGAGTTCGCGTTGTTGAATCATTTATATTCAGAAGAACCAACTTACAATAAAAAAATTACTGACGTTATTTTTGTATGCAGTGAGATTAATCAACAGAAAATGAGGTGACTGGTATCTAAAGTATCTAAGGTATCTAATTGTATCTAAATACAGTCTTACGGGGAGGGGGGGGAACATCAGGTGTCCATTGGTCTCAACTTCAGCTATTAGTCTCAATTTAACTGCTCTGTTAAGAACTCTATTCAGCTTAGTCAAAAGCTTCTGTGTCTTTCGATTATCACGAAGTCTTGGCACGTGTAAGTAAAAATTGTAAATTAAACACATACATTTTATCATACAGTTTTAGAAATGCAAGTTTTGTCCCACAGATATTATCACAAAATTTTAATATTACACAAAAATAGTGTGGATAGACTCGACATCATCCTTCTTTTAACTCTGAGAAAATAGTGCTACTTGCCTTGTACCAGGAGGAGGAGGAGGTGTCCTCTCTCTAGAAAGTTATTGGAAGCTGCTGACCTGTTTATATAATACACTAAAAATGGTTTAAGAAGCATGATATAGGAAATAAAACTCATAACACTACCCTTTCTTATTTCTGAAGCTTCAGTGTGGTTTTCTGCGATCCTGTTTTCTTCTGATGAGTCTGTAGGCCTATTTTTCCTATTTTATACATTGTTTTTCCTCAAAAGCTTGGCTTCAAATATGCAAAGCTGAGAATAGAAGTTTAAAAAAAAAAGAACCACACACAAGGAAAGAAAAAACCCCTACTTTTGATTTATAGTTTATTCAGCTAGCAGTATGCATCTTTTTATACCTAAATTCCCTTCTTTTTCTTTCTTATGCTTGAGTTTATAGGCCAAGAGTTCATAGTAATAACACATTACTCATGTCTGACTTTTAAAAAATAATATTTAAGGTACCTGCAATAATACAGATACTTTTTGTGCTCTGTATGTGAATCTGAAATCTGCTCATCTGCTTCTGTTGCCCTCTTTCCATCTACTTCCTTCTTCCAGAATTCATAGTTACTCCTCAAAATATTTGGAACAGTTGGACAGAGCTAAATTGCAAGTTATAGTACAATGATATTGATTTGCAAGTCTTATATATTTGCTGCTGAATATGTGAAGTTACTCCATGCTATGAAGTAGTGTAACATTATCAGGTAAATCACAGCAGTCTGTGAAAACTGAGCTTTGCTCTCTCCAAAACAACTGAGCAAAAATAGAAGTCCTTGTGTAGTAGATTCAGCTGCTCATGGAAGGAGATAAATACCTCATAACTGCATCTATGACTTACCTGGGGAGATCCTTCTAGCTTTTCATAGACCCACCTTCTACTTTAGAGAATACTGTTTGAAAAAAAAAAAAGAATAATTTATACTGAAATAGGAGTTCCAAATAAAAATTTTCAAAATCCCTGCTGGAGGAGACTTGTTCTCCAGGGCTAGCTGGTCCATACTATATCAGCAGGACTTCTCTTCTTGAGAATGTGGCATGAAAAGTAGAAAGGTCATAACTTGCTGATAAGAAACAAGACAAGGGTCTTCAGGTTTTGATACTGATATAAATAGAATAAATATAAATCCTTTTTTTTTTTAGAATTTATAAATATTTCTAATTTCATTCTTTATT
>JAAGNO010025759.1:0-19630 GCA_033439905.1 Ceryle rudis
CCTCATAAGAGAGATGCTCCACTCCCTTAATCATCTTTGTGGCTCTGCGCTGGACTCTCTCAAGCAATTCTATGTCCTTCTTGAACTGAGGGGCCCAGAACTGGACACGATACTCCAGATGCGGCCTTACCAGGGCAGAGTAGAGGGGCAGGAGAACCTCTCTAGACCTACTAGCCACACCCCTTTTAATACATCCCAGAATGGCATTGGCCTTCTTGGCCACAAGAGCACATTGCTGGCTCATGGTTAGCCTCCCATCAACTAGGACCCCCAGACCCTTTTCCCCTTCACTGCTTTCCAACAGATCAGTCCCCGACCTATACTGCTGCCTGGGGTTGTTCTTTCCCAGATGCAAGACACTACACTTGCCCTTGCTGAATTTCATTCAATTTCTTCCTGCCCAACCCTCCAGCCTGTCCAAGTGGATCCACATAGTGGATAATTATTCTACCTACTAGTTCTTCTTTCTTCAATTTGCTCCAGGATTCTTTATTCAGGTTGTTTTGCTGTAATACTTATTAGTATCAATCAAACAGCAGTCAACTGCAAAATTTTCCACAGCCCATGAAATTATTTAGAACCACTCAGTTGCTCCCCACAGCATCCTTTACTTGTGTTGCTCTTTCATTCTTTTCTTGTCATCCTCATCACTCACAGTTTCTGCATATTAGAATGCAAGCCTGTTATTTTTTTATGTGCCTGTACCTCATCTAGCATCACAAGGTCTCAAACTTCACAGTGCTTTCTGACATAAGTGGAATCTTGATAGATAGTGTTGTTGTCTCAGCACCCTTGTTTGTGGTGGTTTTCTATGGAGAATGGCTGATGTACAATAAAGAATCAAGGCCACAGTTCTAGGAATTAATTAGCACACACAAAATTTTTTTTTCAGTAAAATAGGCAATATAAATATAATACAACTGCTTTTTGTATGTATGCATATATGTAACTTTTTAGGTGTCTCCCTAATGAAATAGTTCAATGAATGTATGCATTTTGCCACTGAAGCCATTCCCTGTATGTCTTCCACTTTTCCCAAAGTCTGACTCGGAAAGTCTTTATAATCTTCTTCAGCTGAAATGGTCTTCTCAGGATAGTGTACAGATGGATTCTGTGGATTTGCATGAATGTAAAATATCACTGTTTTCTTTAATAAATACATTGGATGGCACCTAAACTGTAGTTCAGAAACAACCAACGCAAAGTTAAATACTACTTTTTCCCCCTTAAATGTCTCTGCAAAAGAATGCTTTAATGATTAGAAAGAAAACTACACTGTCTGGAATTACACAAGATATTTTCACCAGTCTCCAAAGAAAGAAGAAATGCTTTTTATTCACTTGAGTGAAAAAAAAAAAAAAAAAAAAAAAAAAAAAGACTAACATTAAAGTTTCCAAATAAATTCGCATTCCTGTGAATCACTGGAAACCAATCCCATGCCAAAATTTTGATAAATGACATCTAAACCACAGATGATACAGCAGGCTCAGACTCAGAAGTAGAACTCATCTTTTTTTCCACAAAGGGTGCTCTTCAACTGTTTTAGGGTCAATATGACTAGGACCATAAAGCTCACCGCCAACCATTTCATCACCGTTGTTATTGTGAATCCTTTTTCATACAACAAAATTAATTCTATGCATAATCAATTTACATAACTGTCTATTAATGTTGCTTGTCTAATTATTTATAATGAAGTAAGTAACAAGGCATTGAGGAACGTGTAAGTAATAAATTAAAGATGTAAACATTGTAGATCATCTGACTGTTAAGTGAAGGTATCCTTATCACTGGAAGTGAAGAAATACAGCCAGTTAAAGGGTATTCTAGTTTTATCTCTCACGCATGGACTGTACATCATTCCCTTGAATGTTTTCCTTTTATCATTTTAATAACTTTTCACATTACTGAGCATTTGACATCATACTATCTGTTACTACTTATTGTGAAATATCCCATTGTAGATGATCTATTTGAATAAGCTTCTTTTGTGATGATAAAATCCCCATGTTGAAATTTTAGTTGATGAGCATCAATGCCCATTAAAGGAGCTAAAGCAAAGTGCTCCTTTCATTGGTATCCCAATCCAACCACTCGTGACTAAATCCTTACATACATTGACAAACTTGTAAGGAAAATATATATGTATTTTAATCCTGTTTCTCCCACTTCCTCTACGTTTCCTTTTTTGATTGTTTGGGATAAGTGAAATCTTGGATCCCCTCAATTAATTAAGAATTTCTTAATTTCATTCTTGTAGCATTTAATGGATATGAATTCCTAGGTGTTGTTACTATAGCTAATAATCTGCATTTGCTGTGGTACTACCAGCACTTCTTCATTAGACTCTGTAGACAAAAATAGAACAAAGTCAGCTTTACAGGCAGAGAATTGAAAACCAATACTCTTTCAAGACAGATAGATAACAAGAAAAGTGATGGCGTCATGGCAGGGATGTGGGAGGAAGGCTTCGTTCACGGAAGCTATCATATGAACAGAACAGAATGAAACTGTGGAGGCAAGTTCTCTTAAAATGGAAGCTGACTAGAATGTAGCTATCTTAAGAAATTAAGATATACCATGGTAGCTTTTGTATAGATACAAGAAAGCATCTGGTTTCTTCCTAGAACTGCAGAAGGCATTCAGAAACTCCCTCAGACATACAGGCTTTGCATATGCTGTCCCAGTGTAATGTCTCCCAAAGTGCCTTGGTGATTGACCTCTTTCATTTCCTCTGCTGTGTAGCATCATAAATCCCCCAAGAGGAACCATAAGCTTTTTCAAGAGCAATAGGAGGAACTTCAGAAACGTCATGGATTTTCTTGGCCCTCTAACAACCCTTCTACTCTGCACTTTAGCATTCCCTGTTTACCATCATGTTCACCAAGCACAAGTGGTGGACCACAGTTGTGCCTTCACTTTGCACTGCTAAGTAGCACAGCAGACCTCTTGAAAAAACCCACGCAGGAATACAGCCCTTTCATTTATAGCATGGCTCCATCACACATCCACCAAACCTGAGCCTATTATCAGAGGACAACCTGAAGTCAAGCACCATCCCCATACACACCTCCTTGAAAGCTCTATTAGAGAACCATAACTTCGGAAATGTTATTTATAACAGCTCCATCTGGGAAAAGATGAGCAGAGAGCCAAATGAAGGACCTTGAGATTTGAGTCAAGGACAGAAAAACTAAAGAATATTTGCAGCAGGAACAAACACCTCAGGTACAAAGAACCACTCTTGATAGATATTTAGTGTGAAGGGTTGTTGACGCAGAACATCACTTTGCCTCCCCAGAGTCACCTAAAGATTAAGAGGCTTAAGATTAAGTGATGCCTCATACAAACAAGAAATGTCTTTGAAAGGAAGCAGACATCCTTTCTTAGCTAGATGAAACTCAGCGGATTTTGTGGTCAGTGGGAAGCAGTTCAGTACTGACTTGCTGACGTAATTTTAAGAAAAGCAGGTTACACAATATACAGTTATACCTGAGACACCATACAGGTGTAACCCCTGACTATACTGAGAAAGCAAAGAGATCTTCTACCTTCTCTTTAGTTGTGCTGGTCTTAATACACTTATGAAGTGCTCAAATTCTTCTCCTGAAGCTGGAAGTATTCAATAAAAGACTATGTCTTTTATCTAATCTTGAGATAATTTCTAACCTGACAGAATTCTTCAGGACAGGAAGTAGCCTTAAATTTCAGGTTTGCAATAAGCTCTGACTCAGACTTTTAACACAACTACAATATGGGTAAGAAAACATTATAGCTTTCTGGTGCTGCATATTCCTGTTCTACATTATTTTTTAAAAACACAGACAAGTATGAACTTACCCTGAAAATTCTGTTAACAAACACGTCTCCTTTACAATACAGCTCGTTCAGATGGATTTTCTTTCTGATTTCTGAATAGCTGTCAGGGTTTAGGGTTCGGGCAGGCCACTAGCCCTATAACAGACTCTTTCTGGTAACTCCTCTCCATCCCCAAATAGAAAGAGAAAGGGCATAAGAGAGAAAGACTTATTGATTAGAAAAGAAAGCTAGAACAACTTTAATGAAAATAATAATAACAATAACAATGGAATATATACAAATATATACAAAACCAGTATCTAAACACAATCCCCTGATGGCAACTATGTCACCATCACCACTGATGCTGTGGAGCAATCACTTGGGAAGTCCCAGACTGGACTCAGCAGTAGGTGGGAACTGAGTTCAGAAGCTGGACTCTTGAACTGAATTTAGGAACACAAGGATTGGGATCGAAGGCAGAATGAACAGAGTCTTTCTTGGATGCTGGCCATTGAAAAAGAGAGCTTGATTGTCACGATCCCTCAGGTTTATACCAAATATGATGTATATGGGATGGAATACCATGCTGGTCAGTGTAGGGTCACATACCCTGGCCACTCCTCCCTGCAGGTGTAGCCTTTTACTTTCTGCACCCCCTAACCTGGTACACAAGATTTAGCAGTGACTTTGATCTGCACACCAGTCCTTGTTAGTAACTCTAAACATGAGGTGTTATCTCTGCTGGAAAGAAGCTGCCTGGGAAAACAGGCTGCTAACCTCAGAAAGAGCAGTTACTTAGAAGAGGCTGAGCTGAAAAGTAAAATCACTGAACAGAATTAGTTCTGTTCTAACTCAGATCAGGACAACAGCGTGTCTTTGATGGCAACCTTACCCTTATTCAATACAGGGGATTTATTTCTTTTCCATTATTCTATCTTCCAGAACAGTGGTAAGGAAAAAACTCTTGACATTTGAGACCTATTGCCTTTGCCTCCCAGCTTGCACATAAACTTTTGAAAACAATATTCTGGCAGCCATTTTTTTTTTTTTTTTTTAATAGTGTCTTCATTATTTACATGTATCTCATCATTCTGTGTGTGATTTGTTGCAGGATAATATTCTCACAAAGTTCAGTTAGGTTTATTTTTGGTGCACTCTTACCCTGATGCAACTGAAAACACAAAATCAATTAGGCTTGCTGAACCTAAAATGAAAACATTGAAATGTCAAGACAAAACATTACAGCTGTTCACAAACAAGAGCTTCCAGAGAAGTTAGACAAACGTAGAGTTTTAAGCTCATAATCTTTTTAACGGAAAATCTTTTAAATGTAAACAACATCTACATCATTTCACTTTGAAAAGTCCTACCTGCAAAGGAAAAACAAACTTCCTGAGTCAAACAGGAACAGCAACTCTAGTCAGCCATCCTAGCTGATGGTTGTACACCCTTGGATCCTTGAGGATTTAGGAATTTCATCTAAAAGGCAAGTTGCTGTTTGTAATGCAACAACCTACAAATGTTTCTGTTTTCAGGACTCTATCATTGTCTGTTATTGTCTGAAAATTTCTCAGCTATTATGGTATATGGTGGCAACATGAAACCATGATCAAATTTAGAAGAGCTAAAAAATGAAGCCAAAAATAGAAGCATAAATCCCATAATTACAGAAGGAGCTGGTTCTTTGAGAATGTATCACAGCCACAGGTATATTTGATAAATATTTTAGAAGCTGTTAAGTCTGTACTTGTCATCAGCTGTTGGCTAAATCTGCTGTCTTTCATAAATTGTTTCTAAAGTAATCCACAACTCATCAAACAATCCAGCACTGCATACGGCTGCCGTTTGGACCATTAATCTAGCTGTGAACTATTACAAATCCAGTCTCCATAGCTAATGAAGAATAAATTTAGTTTTTGGATTCCTCAGCTGCATATGAACAACAGTACAAATATTTATGTCCGCCTTGGTATGTGTTAAGGACATAAAATCTGCACTGATACCACAGCGTGGAAAACATCTGCTATTATGGTAATTCAAATAATAAATTACAATATGCTTTATAGTTAAATCTATATAAGATTTGCATCTTCTAATGATAACTTAAAAAAAAAAATCACAAATATATTTTTGAAAGCAATGCAAATGCTAAGAGGTTGCAGTAGAATATTAGGGACCGTGTCCTTGCATCTTCATGTCTCAGACCTTGCTTATGTCACAAAAGTAAATAGGATTCTCACCTCACCAAGGGTTAGATCTGTCTCCCCCTTACAATGATATACTGTGGGGCTCTGTTCTAACAATGATTATGATTAGGGAGGAGAAACACTGACCTCTCAGTTAAGTGGATAGTCCAACATTAAGTTCAGACAACCCTGAGGCTCTCTGACATTCAAATTGCCTTTTGTTCCAAGTCCAGTGACACCTCCATGCAATGCTCCAACTTAAATTGAGGTTCCTAGAAGAGAAGGCCTTGCATCCTCATTGCATTGCATTAATGAAGTCCATGAGTTTAGGGACAGGAAGAAAACTAGTGCTTGCTTGTTCCTAACCTCACTTTACCTTCAGATTGTGCAAACTCACTCTGTTCAGACTCACTGCCTTGCACAGTACTTACTGAGGAACTACAGTGCTGAGACAATGTCATACATTTCCACATGTTTTGACATGCATATGAAGAAGAATGCATGTTACATGGACATTTTGAAGAATTTCACAGACCACAGAAGGTCCCCAAGGTTTAGCTTCTTACACTTAGTGAAATCAAAGTCTTTGCCTAACACAGAGAACTAAGTAGAAAAAAGCCCGATGATTACATTGATTTAGCTTCTGCTTGACACTTAACCACAACTCCCTGTACATAACTGCACACAAGGAAATTCTTCACTCAAGCAAAGTCAAGCAGGGGAGTATGTAATTAGATCTCATCAGAAATTAAGTAAGCCAATCTGATACTGTTAATATGGCATTGCCTCACCATTTAACCAATCCCAATAAAAAAATATGCACTTGAAAATAAACTCAAAGAAAATATCCTCCTGTACTACACACATAAGCATAATATTTTCTAGCTTATCTTTGACATAGATTTAATTTTCTGCACACGGGTATTTTTATGTTTTAAACTGTATCTCCCACTGGTGGAATTCCAGATAGTCCTGTGAGATGTTTTCCAATAGGAGATATCATCTTCGTATTTTTAGAGCTTTCAACATCTCCATTTAGTGTCCCTTTTGTCATGTACCTAGGATCAAGTGTACTCTATTTTTGGTCATTTCTGCTTTAAGACAGCAGACATCTTGACATCCTTCAGAACTGGCAGAGTCTGTGTGTCATCAGGTACCCTATGTATGGTGTGGTATTTGGCCATATGCATCTGACTGTGACTCAGGTAGGCTTATAGGTCTATCATGTAACAAGCAGACCGTGTACTATCATAAGGAGATGCAGGGTTAGTCTTGCCTCACCCCAGCATCACAGACCATTACATCACGCAGTTCATTTTGGCATCACTCGATATCCTCAGAAGACTGCATGCGTTTATATGTAGGAGAAAAGGAGAGAACGTACAGAAAACCTTGACAAATTTCCCTGCTATTTCTGGAAGGCAGCATGGTGAAACTGTGATCTCCCCCACACAGAAATAGGGCCTGCTTCCCTGCTGGCAGGATGAACATGTTTCAGCTGAAACCCTATGAAAAGCAGTTGCTAAGAAGAAGCACTAAACAATACTTAACTTGTTTTTTGTTGTTATATTTATCAGAAATGTAATAAAATGATATTTCATAACATAATATGTAACAAGATGACTTGTACAATATCAGCATGTGGAAGTCAAGTTCCCTGTCAAAGATTTATTCAAATGTTGGACTATCGTGGCTAATCCTTCTGAATCCTCACATCAGCTGCTATTATGTCAAGATATGTCAGCCTTAAAAATGAAGAAATATCCTAAGGAAATTATGCCTTGCAAGGAATAATGCTGAATTTGAATTTAGTAGGAAGATAATGACTTATCTCTTGTTGAAGAGCCATTGGCTCTAGTACCATTGCAATGGTACTAGTTCCCAAACACACTCTTTGTGTCTAACTGTTTCTCAGGAATATTTATTTTTTATTTATTTAAGGTGTTTTACCTAAGATAGTTTAACTAAATTGTGCTTCAAGATTAAAAAAAAGACAAAAACAACAGTGAAGATCCAGCAGAGATAATTGATTTGCAGCTGCATCTCCTGAGGTCTGAGAGCTGATAGTAGAAGGAACACAAACTTGCACTTGAAAATGTACTGTCTTGGACTTGCAATGTAGCAGACAAACTTTAGGTAAACTCAATCTACTACTGATTTACAGTAGTACAGGATTGATATGCTGGAGTCTTTGCTTGTTAGCAGCGCTGATTTTCATGGTAATTAAAGTGTTTTAACTATTCTGGTTCTGAAAATAGGGTCAATTACAAGTAATTGGTGCAAGCTGATTGCCATATGTAAAAACAGTGCTTTCAGAAAACTGTGAGATTGTTTTTGTTCTGCCTTGAGAGCTATTGATGAACAATTAAGTATTAATTTGAAAGTAATGCTAAATAAATATTAACAAGAGATTTCAAAGGGTGAAATAATGGAAAAATACCCAGCAACCTCACCAGCCCCCACATCACAGCCACGCCAAAAATACTTTGCTTTTCTGTAAGTGGAGTTTTTTTCTTTAGGCAGATGAATTTAAACAGTGATACTAATTTTGCTTGAGGTTCTTTGGTGTAGAGATGCTCAGAACTACCAAACGCCCATGACAACAATACCGCCACCTTCACATTACACAGAGAACTAGGGAAACCCAGGTTGAAGAGAGAAGACAATTTATGACTACAATCTCCCATAATCCTTTCCCTGCTTATTTAGTGAAACACTCCAAAATGTCTTTCATTCCTCATGTTTTATTGTTAAACTGCTAAAAATTGGTACAATTCTTCTATGAACTCTACACCTCTTTCCAGAAAAAAAAAGGCATATGGTGTTTTGCCTGTCCTAAATTGCCTTCATCTCCATGAAGAGTTTTATCCATTAAGTGCTTAGTTCCATAAGAGGGTAAAAAAAAGCTCTGCCGAAGAAACCATCTGAACTTTTGTGCATTTCTATGTAAAAATAAGAAGATAGTTACATCCTAGATGCCAGATCTTTGGGATTGCAATAGGTGAACCACCCTCAGTCCCTCAATGTCAGAGTCGTTGAGGCACGTTAGTACATGATGAGCACTGTCTTTGTCTCACGTTAGTCAGCATATTGGTCTGACTCTCTAAATTATGTGACTCCACTGAGGAGATCTCAGAAGAAAATAATCTCTCATCAGATGCACCATAATTCATGGCGTCATGTATGAATATGAAAGGAAATACAGAAAAGGTTTAGCCCTTTTGTTCTTTGGACTCTCTTTTTTAATTATTATTATTATTATTATTATTATTCAATATAAGAAAAGGATGAAAAATGCAAAAGTGAAAGACAACATATCTCCAACCTTTCAATTTCAGCCCACTGGTTTTAATTTGGGAGAGACACTTTGGCAGTCCTAGTTTTCACTGAACTCACACGAAGTTGGAACTAAGTACACAGGTGAATTCCATTAGGTAGGTATAGAGTATTTTGGCCAAGGCAGCAGAGGATGGCATCAAAACCAGACCTCAGTGAGTTAAAAAAACATTAGTGTGGTACTTCAGAAATAGTCTTAATGCAAAGGGGAATCAAAGGGAGGAAAAAGTGTTTACATTTACCACGTAAATACATTAAAAGCTGAAAAAAAAAAAATATCACAACTGTTTTTTTCCCCCCGACAGTAGGCTATCATTACCCGAATTTCCTTAATGTGGCTTTCCTGACAAATTAAAAATGTTCTCTGATTTGAATGCTAATAATTTAAGTGACTCTGGTGACATTGATAACTGCAAAAAGAAAAACTTAACAATATTGTCTATAATATGCCTCCATACATATTTCAGCTGCTTTATGTCTGACAATAAATCCCCAGCTGTAACTGTTATCAAGTGCAGAACACACTACAGGTAGTCTTCAGCCTACAAGATTGATGAGATCCATGGTAGGAAATTAAATTATATATCAGATAATTTGTTCCAAGATAATTTCCTTACTGTAACTTGCTTGGACTCCTGGGGTATTTTGCTAAAGATCTTAAATGTTACAGACTTTTTCTGCACACATTACAAATCTGATTATCTGTTTCTCTGCCCTTTGTACAGACATAGTCTCTCTTGCCAGTCCCAAGCGTATGAAAATCATGAGTCAGCCCTAAGCCATCAAATCATGAGCTTGGATGGAGAAAAGAATTGCAGTATTTTAAAGAATAAGCATAGAGGATCTTATATTGTTTCTGATAAGATCTGTTTCAGAACATCAAGATAACAATTAGATAAAACAAATGCTTTTTTAGTGTCAGAGTTATTTGGAAAAAAAAAGACTAAAGAAAACAAGTTATATAATGTAGTCAAAGCTGCAAAGAAGTAAGGATACGCAGATAAGCAGGGCCCATAGGCTCACAACAGCTGTCAGGGGAGGGACAGAAGGAAAGATTTATATTGCAGTCCCATCATCATATTGTTCAGCCTAAACACTATGAAAAGGAACCTCCCTAATTACCCTGAAATGGGTTGGAGTGTAGCTAAATGCAGACAGGAATAAATAACAATAATAACAGCACCTACAAAGCTAAACAGGTTGTAAACTCCCATAACTGAATTAATAAATCTGAAACTTTTAGATGGTTAGCGCTAGGACTAATGCAGCTTGACCTAGAGTGATTGTTGACGCTGCACCCATTATAAGCCTCCTACCATCCAGCAGTGAGGGGGAAAATAAATAAATAAATCAACAAGACTCTCAGGAGCACTTTAGGAATAACCCATTCTATCTGCCATAGTTATCATTCAGCCTGCAGTATCTCAGCACTAGCTGGCTAGCGACAGTAATCTAATCATCACACTGCAGCAAGCCGGGAAAATACCACCCCAGCTGCTGAAATAGAGAAAATACTTCACAGAGAGTGGGCAGCTGATAATTGCTGATGTCAAACAAGCTTACTAAATGGGAGTATTTCATTCCCTCCATCCCACCCTCCCAGCAGCACCCTGTACAGCAGCGTGACAGCAGTCTCCAGCAGTGATCTGAGACATCACAGTCTGCAATACTGTTACAAGCCTGAGGCTTGATCCTACAAAGCACCAGCAAGACTCACCCTTGCCAGCCTCAGTTGCTATTCACCATTCTGCTTCCTGAGGGAAATCACCTGCGGTAACAAAGTTTGCCTAGGGAAGGTTTGGTATTGTGTGAGCCCTTGTTCTGCAGAACACTTGCTACACAGCAATCAAATACTGCTCTACTTGCCTTTATTTTGTTCTTGCCTGTATTATTTTTAGGTGTTATGATACACCACGTTGCTGTTAAATGTACCCTCAGGGCATAATCTTTCTGCAAGCTATACTGCTTTTTAACAGCAGCTACCTGACACAAAGTAGCACATTATGTGGTCTCTACAAATAACAACAACAATAATAGTAATAGCATTTTGATGGCTTTATTAACATACAGTCATCTAGCAGCTTTTAAAATATGCATGTAGCACCTTTGTATCTCTGTAGCTTGACAGTGTAAGGCCTCCTGTTGTTTGGCCAATAGCCTATAAATTTCAGTGATTATTCAACATGCCACTGAAACATAATCTCTATGAAACTACAACAAGGATGTAAAAATTAGTCCGACTCTCAACATTTCTCACTGTTAGCCATGATTCTTCATGTTATGGCTCAAGTATCTTTCTAAAGGTCTAGGCTGGAACCACCACTGAGAACACCTGTGTACAGATCTGAGCATCTCTGGATGGTTTTGCTTCCTTTCTTACAACCACAATATTGGAAAACATTAACTCTAGTTTCTCTCTGAGGACAAAAGGTCTGGACAGTATCCATTTTCTGTGCTGTGCTTCCACATAATTCTTTAAATTTCCAGTAAACATTTTGGTGTAAGGAAGTTATAATTTAGGGTGGTAGAGAGAAGTTGGCTTTGAAAACATTCTTGTATAACCCCCCTAATTTCCTTAGCTTGTGAAGACAGCTTTCAACCTGAATAGAAGACTGGAAAAAGGGAAAAACCCATTTTCCTCCTCATCCCCCAATAGACAATTGAAATCTATTTAATGTTTCTTTTTAATTGGATCACAGTACACTTTATAGGTCAGAAGAAACTTTTAAAACCTTAGCACAAATTCAGTTTACACATACTTCCACAGTGATAAAACCCCACAATTGCTTAAGAATCATTCAATAGTTCATTGCAGGAGATTTTCCAGAGAAGATAAATGTCACTTTTTTACCCGTTTCCTATGTCTGCACCTAATGCAAATCTAGTTTAGTATTTACTAGGAGTGTTAAATGACATATCCTCACAGTGGTAGCATTCATAGTGAGTTCCACAATACTCTGGTATTCATTGATTGGCTATGCTTTTTTCTTATGCTATGATTGTGGTCTGTCACCATTATACTTTCTAATATCCCTTTCTTATACACTTCCCATAAATCTTTTTTTCCAGAGTTACCAAATCCTCTTTCTTAATGCAATTTTTTATCACCTCATTAAAAAAACTGTATTAATTTACATTAACTTGTGCATCAAAGTTGGGGTTAGGATTTTTTAACCTCTCGTTTGGAAAGCTCTCAATTTTAATGCATTGAAGTTCTGAGTTACATACTGGTTTTTACTCAGCTAGTGTTACATCAGTTTTGCTTTTGTTTATTCCTGGAAATGCTTAGTACATTAAACTTTAATCCAAGCACCCTGAACTCCAGAGACAGAGGCAATACAAAACGCAAATCAGTCATGATTTTGGGAATCATGCAAAACATGCACCTTATGAGTAAAATAATACAAGAAAAAGACAGAAATAAGATACAAGGTATGTTCTGAAAGCAGACTTCTTCTCTCTAGTAGGAAGTCAAATATTCACCTGTCTGTCTTGGAAAATCATCATTGCTAAGCACCAGACACAAAGGGTACAATTTATTTTAATGTTATGTGTTATATAAAATGTTTATAATATAGGTATTGTTTAAAATAGGAGGAAAAAAATGCCAAAACCAGTCAGCCTTGACATACTTGTAAGAGGCTTCAGACTCAAAACTTCCTCCAACTTACATGTTTAATCTACACTGAATAACTCATGCAGGTCTAGTATGTGTTACTGAATTGATCAATACTGCACAAGACAGGATGGCAAACATCACTCTAGTTCATCCGTGACAGGTTTTAGAAAGCTCTTGGACAATGTTTTCCTTTAATGTTAAGCTACAGTTTCTGACATTGATTGCATCCATCTTAGGCTCACAAACATGTTAGATGAGTCTTGCTCCTCTCACCAAGTAAGAGGTATCTGCAGATGAGGGTGCTGCTAGCAGTAATAAAGGAATCTCCACAATAAATGTAATATAAATAAGCTGTGCCTTTGTTATACAATTAATATGCCTGTATACCAAAGATGGTATCATCACAAACTTTGCTGTGGATAATACTGGAGTTCATATTGACACATGGGGTGAAGACCCATTTTTAGTCTCCATAGAAATGTTTCAGCCTACAAATACTTTAGAAAGGAGAGGATGTTGTAGCCGAAAGCTGGTTTATTTGCTTTTATAAGTGAACTCTCAGAGGGCCTGGGTTTAGGAATGCTAGGCAGCAATAAGAGTTTTGTCCAAAAATTAAAAGCAGATGGTGCATAGCCAGTTTTGCTCTATGAAACATTTCTGTGTATATATAAAAATTTGCTTAGTTTATTGTCTAAATATCTTTCTTGAATTTCACAGACAGGGCTTCACTTCTGATTTCTTGGATTACAGCAAGCACGGCAATATTGCATCACTATCCTTACTCTGTCCTAAAATTTAAGGGTTTTTTTAAGAGGCAAAGAAAAAAACAAGAGACCTTCTCTCTCAGTGGCCATTCACAGAACACGCCATATGTTCTCTGTGCTAATGAGATGCTCAGAGCAAACATTTCCAAAAAAAGGAAGGAGGCTTCTAGAGTCATGGTTTTCTAAAGCTCCTTCCTGTCCAAAAGGATTTGAAACAGTTCTGTTTTCTACAGGCGCAGTTCTTCCAAGCACTCCTAGATCCTGCAACGCTACATCACCCAAAACCATGGATTGCAACTAGATATCATAACCTTGCATGCCTCCTTTCTAGTGTTCACGCTAATCAGCTGTAATTATCAGTGTAATTATCAGACCTGTGTGTCCAGTATGAGACATATTTAGCAATGCCAAGTAGAGAAGCAATTCCTATCATGCAAAGATGAGTATGTGAAGGACTCCCCAGTCAGACAGAGCTTTGAAGAGCATCTACGTAGATCACCTCCTTATTGTGAGCTCCCTAAAACAGATTAAAAGATTTTTCAGTTAGAAAAAGAAACAAAATAAATTAAAAGCTGCCTTTTGTTAGAGCAGAAATATGAAGTTTTTAACAGCAAGAAACCTCCATACCAGTATTTCAGTGTGCAAACAGGTTTACAATCCAGTCTCTTCCTGTCCATGGTATCTCTGCTTATAGGACTAGTTTTCATCAAATTCAGTGACTTTCTGAGGTGCCCGAAGCACTGCGCAGACGCTCAATCCCCAGAAAGTTTCCTTTCCATTGTTTCTGAGGACTATGTGCTCATTATATCTCTCCACTGCACTCCCTGCAGGAGCCCAGCCCTGGGCTCTGGCCTCCTTGACTGCCAGCCCTATTGTTGCCCTCCCTGAGCAGGCATCCCATGTCCCTCTTCCCACTTTCCAGGAGGTTCCATAGAAAGTCAGTCATCTTATTTAATCATAAAAAATTAGCATTAAAAAAATATAAAGGAATGCATCAAGTCCACTGGCTATCACAAATCCACGTTTCCCTTAAAAAGAATCCAGGAAAGATAAGGATAACATGCCTGTTTTCAGTCAGACTTTCCCTGTCAACTTAATGTCCACACCTCAACTGGAAAACAGTTTGGGGTAGTAGATCAGAAAGAGAAAACTATTTCCTGAAGATTACCAATGCATGATGACAAGATGACTTATCATGTTTTCTGCTTTATCCTTCATCCTAGTATGCCTCATAACCTGGCTCTGTACTTCTGTAAGCAATAGTCAAGCTTAGTGTCCTTATTTCTCCACACTCAGCAGTCAGAAAAAATAGATTCCTGTATTAGTGCCATCACCTGGGCTTGGTATAAGATACAGTATGTAATAGAAATAGGTCTTTTCCACCAAATAGTATGAATCAGTTAAATATTTACATCAAATAATCCTGTATTACTCGGGAAACTTTATTTTTAATACGTAGCAACTGTAATTGTTCAGGAGGGATGAACTGACTCACCTTTTTTTCCTTTTTCCCCTTTTTTCCTCTTTCCCCTTTTTTCCTCTTTTCTTTTTTTTTCCCCCTTTTATGACTCTTTTAAAGCACAAGCAAATTAAATTATGTGCTTTGTTTAGACCTATAAAAATCTTAAACTGAACAATTCATCATAGAAAAAAATGAATGCTTAAATTTATTTGTCTGACATTTATACATACCATGTATCCTCTGGAAACCATGAAGCTGTCAATCTATTATTTATGGAAACAAGAGACCAGAAATAGGAGCGCATGGTTTCAGACAAATGCCTGTGCAAACACTCATTTCCTCCATCAGTCTGTTTAAAACCTCTCTAATATTGAAAAATTGATGCTTATTGCATTCAATACTACATAATGATGCAAAATTAGGATATTCCAAAGGCTGGGAAATTAATACTTGGCTCTAATGCAGATAGAGTGCTAACATTGATGTTAAACTGATATATTTCATGCAAAGCAGTATTTCCTCTCAGAGATGTCAGCCTTTCTAAGAAGATCATAATACTTAAGTGATACCAACATAGTTACTGCATCATCTTTTCAATTAACCCTTTTATTTATTTAATTTTGCAAATTAGAAATTTCAGAGCGTTTCTAAATTTTCCTGGCTCTCAGGAGAGATGAGGGAGTAGTTTACAACAAGCAGCTCTTTGCTACATTTCCACTTCTATTTTAATTGCAGATATACCTGAATGTAAAGTGTATGGTTTCTTCCCACATGCATTTATTACAAGCCACCAAACAGACAATAAATACTTCTATAAATCAAATCTACCTGCTGGGTGTTGTTTGTAAGATTACACTATTTTGGGCCAATAATAAGTCAGTAAGTAAGGCTAGGTCCACCATCACCTGTGTGTGGCACACAGTGGTGTGTGCCTTCATAACCTGGATCTCAGTTTAGGTAAGATACATTCTGCTCCTGAGCAGACTCATGCAGGTCTGTAGTGTCCCATTGAGGTACAAAGTAAGCGGGAATGACTTTCAGGGGAGAGAGGATTCAAGATATGAATTAACTGTGTTGAGACATGGCTCCTAAAACCAGACAAATCTGACCCAATATGTCATATATTACCCTTAAAAGAACCAGTGCCATGAAATGGAACACTGTAGCCTTATATTTAGACAAGAGCGTAAGAGCATGTTTCAGGTTCTTGTCACTTCTGACCACAGTTAAAACAACCTAGAAGGAGTGAAAGTACGACCAACTGCCTAGAAAACTTTCTAGGCCCTGTATTTACACTGACTTACAATTAATTTATCAGTGTTGCAGTAAGCCTTGCAGCTATCCCTCCAAGACAGAAAAGCCTGGCTTGCCTTCTCAGCAGCAGAGAAGCAAAACCTAACAGAAATGTACCAACAAACTGATAAATGTCATAAGAACAAAAGCAAGTCCATAAGGAAGCCCATCCATCCTGCTCCTGATAACAGACTGTGCAAAGTGTTTAGGCAAGAAGTATATGAACAGACAGACAGACTTCCTCCACATCTACCTCCTGGTTCAGGGTTCAGTTATAAGGCACATTAAGCCAACATAAACCAGAACACAACTCTGCTTCCCAACCATATAGCACTTTGTCCAGCTATTGGCATGTACCAGCCTCTGTGATGAACCACTTCAGCACACAAAAGATGACAGAAAACTAACCATACAACTAATTATGGTCCTTTATTTCAGAGCCCTGAAAGAGCTCACCATGGCATCAGATGTATGCAGATGCCAGCACAACAGGGTTTCAGGAGGGAAGGACGTATCTGGCTTTGGACCATAGCCATATTACATATACATATTACATTTTTTAAAATGCAAGGAGCGATGCTCAGACCTCCACAAATGTACTCCATATGTAGATGAACTATGATTATTTGCAGTGACATGGAAGGCAAAACAGTAAATAACAACTTTTTTTTTTTTTTTCCTTTAGTTCCTAATGTTCTGTCTGTTTTTTTGAACAGTGCTGTGCACTGAACTATTGTGTTTACACAATAGTCTAGTGACAATCTCTAGTGACTCTGGGCTCTCTGTCCTGCATGGTAACGTAATGTTGACTTAGATCTTCTCATTCTGGGCATATAGCTAGGATAGGTTTTCCTGCTTGCTTTACTTTGCATTTGTAGATACAGAAGAAAAATTTCATATCTTGTTCTCATCTATATATTAAAACATAGGTATTTCACATAGATATATGTATATTATACATACACACACTTCGGTTATATAGAATAATTTCTTAGTATATTCAATAGTAAAGTCCTCAGCACAGATGACTAAGAAATTCCATTGTCATCCTCCTCTCTTGTGAAATTTTACCATTTATTCCTACTTACCATTTTCTACCTTTTAAATAGTTATCAATATGCGGAAACCTTCTCCACTATCCTATCACAACTTAATTTCTTTAAGAGCATTCAGCAAAAGACCTTGTCGCAAAGCTTTTTTGAAGAGTATTGACTGGATCATTTCTTCTGTATATTCAGTGATGATCAAACAACTCTAATAGATTTGCAGGGTACTAATCACCTTTCAAAACCTGTGTGGTCTCTTCCTCATCATATTGTACTTACCCTTGTGTCAATTAGTTTTAGGATGGCTTCTAACATTTCACATGCTGCCAAGTTTATAGCTTGTCTTAAGCTTTCTGAATACCCCATTCCACTTAAGTCTTTTTTTTTAAAGTTGAATTTACATTTGCCATTTCACTCTTATCTAGTACCACAATTTATTTAATCAGTAGATGCCATAGCATAGCTGAAAGTTTCCATTGTCATATTTATGTTCCCTTAGGGTGCCCAAGTAAATAGCACCTGGTTCTGGTAATTTGTCTGCATTTACTCCATCTATTTCTTCCAAATCTTATTCTTTTGACCTCTTTGTTTGAGAGTTACTGTTTTAAACTCCAATCCATGTAACACAAAGCCCTCTGGTTTCAATGTCTTCTTGGTGGTGACACTAAAAAGAATTGGTTTAATTTTTCTGCATTTTTGCCCTGTGAGAACTCCAATTAAACCAAGATCATCTATTGGCCCCACAGTCTTTCTGGCAGGCTTCCTGATATGCTTGACAAATAAGTATATTTTTAAGTTTTATGCCTTTAGAAAATTGTTCCCCAAAGACTTTTTGTTTGTTTAGGTTTTTGGGGGTTTTTTAGTTTGTTTTTTATTTGTTCTGTCCTATTAACTTTACATTTAACTTGATTATATTGTTGTTCCATTTGAACATGATGGTTATTTTAGGACTTTTAACTTCTACTAATTCTCTTACCCTGATGTTTATCTTTGAAGATTTATTTGGAGGTTTTTTCTGTTTTCTTTTTCCTTAAGTGAAATAAATATATTCTGAGTTTCCTGTATATTATATTTAAGCAATCTCCATGTTATGCCACAAACAATTTTTTTTTTCTTTTGACTGTTCCTTTTCATTTCTTGGAAGTAGTTTCTTGATTTTTATGTTGTTCTGCATTACTGCAGGGAAAGGGCTAAATCTGAGTGTATTGTGATAATTAGTGTATTGTGGCAATTTAGCAGTAACATTCTGAACTGAGCCCTGCTTCAGGATAATTCAAGACTTGTTTCTCCTGGTTCCAATGGCTGCTTTAAGAAGCAGTCATTTCCAGTGTCTAAAACCTATTCTTTGTGGCACACATGCCATTGTCACATTCACCCTTCCCTCTTGGGCATCATCCCACATGATGCTGGTCTTTTCCATCAGTGTGATCTCTGCCATCTCCACGACAGTGTCTTTGTCACTGTCATGAAACTGGGCAAAATTCAGAGGTGAATTTCAGTCCATACAGACTTTGTGTTAACTCTCAACTTGCTTACCTTATTTGGTTCTAAGTAGTCTAGATCCAAGACTAAAACTCACATCTTCAAATTCTAAGCTTTTTTTTTTAGTGTTTCTGTTCATATTCATTTCTGCCCCTAACAATTTGACTTTCAGCAGTAGTACAGGGATAAATAATCAGCAGTATGAATTTCATGTTCAGCTGCAGAGGTTCCCTGACAGCGAGATTTCAGGAGAAGGAGAGAGGTTTACCAATCTTGTGACTACTAGAAATGGTCCTGATGCATTCTGTGTCAACAGAAACCTTGCAAAACAATGTTTCATAGTGTTAACTTCAGACATTATTTCATTGCCAGTTTGAAGTTTCAGTGCCAGGCTGAAGGGCCATGGGGATCACACATCTGACATGATGTTTTATAGTATTAAGCTTAGTCCTTTCTTTTGACCATAGCGCAGCAAGTAAGTGTCTGACCTTACTCTGTGCTGCTTTCATGCCAGGACAGAAGGAAGGCAGGAAGGCAGGAAGGCAGGAAGGCAGGCAGGAAGGCAGGAAGGCAGGAAGGCAGGAAGGCAGGAAGGCAGGAAGGCAGGAAGGCAGGAAGGAAGGAAGGAAGGAAGGAAGGAA
>JAAGNO010025759.1:19730-29799 GCA_033439905.1 Ceryle rudis
GGAAGGCAGGAAGGCAGGAAGGCAGGAAGGCAGGAAGGAAGGAAGGAAGGAAGGAAGGAAGGAAGGAAGGAAGGAAGTTAGTTTTGTTCTTTACTTTTTCAGACAAGAGAGGAAGCACAAAGTGGGGAGTTTGTCCCCACTTAGCTTGTGTCCCCAATCACAAGCTAACTGCAAGAGTTAGCTTGTCATTTTTGCACTGCAGGAGAGCACACAGAGAACTGAGCCTATAAAAGGCACTACCACTGGTTGCATCTGGCACAAAGATTTCTAAAGAGATAATACACAACTATTTTTTTGCTGCAATAAGCTAAGCCACGTTTTTTTTCTCTACCAAGAATGAATTGTGGAGAAATTGCCCATCTTTCTTGTTGTATAGTGAATTACAGGAAACCAACATACTACTTGCAACATGAAAATAGATACAATCCATACGCACACAGTCTAAAAAATTGTATTAACTCGAGGCAAGATCAGTTTGGGTGATCCAAATTAACTGTTCAAAATAGAAGTACTAACATATATTAAGGTTAAGGCATTTTCCTTCTGTATGGCATTTGAGTTATAAATAGAACTAACATCACAGAGGAAATAAACCACATTTTCCTAAGAAACAATGAAAAATGTGAAAAACAACTTCAATAACAGTTTTTTTACTTTAGCACCTACATAGCCATGCTATGCACTGAATGCTTTTCATTAATTAATGAAGTCCATCTGATGACATCTCCCTGTGAAGGAAGTACAATCTATATTTCAAATAACCTCTGAAAATTTAATCATCAGATAGTAGAATTTTCTCATTAGTTAGTAATAATATATTAAGTTCCTCTGTCTATCCCCAAATAGGATGGATAAAGACTAATTAAAGGCATCCCACAGAATATATGGGGTCCCACTAGTAGCATAAAGAGTAGCAAAGGAAGCTATAAATCCTGGATATGTTAGATGTACAGTGATGTGTTAGTGATGGACAGCCCATCACTAACACAGATACTTTATATAAAATAATAAGAAATTGTTTTAAAATGTATAGTCTAAATACAAATGTTCTTCATCCTAACTCCAAAACAAATTTTGTCTTTGATGGTTTTTTTCTAGAACAATACACCAGTTGAGTCTTTAAACCCTTTGAAAAAGATATTTCTGTTCTCACCCTGCAACCAGTTAAGGCAATTTTTACTGGGTAATAGAAAAATCTCATGAAAAGTACAACATATTTTTCATTACCCACAAACATCTGGGGAAATATTGTAACTGGAATCATCACTCTAACTGTAGCAGTCACCATCTGCATGGCAAATGTACAGAGCACTTTCTCAGGAATAGACTGGTATTTAGCCATAAATTGCAATAGGCATCATAGTCACAGTGTCCTGCAGGAGGGAGAAAAGTGCTCTTCTGTCTTATCTGACTCAACTAGAGGTGACATCTATGTTCTTGAGGAGGAAATCAAGCCTACCCTATACAAGTGGCCAGCTGTTGAAAAGAGGGCACTTCTTTATCCAGTGACTTGCTCCTAGGAAGCATGGACTTTGCAGCCCTGAGCATAAGGACTGTCCCATCACAGAATGCAGGAGTCTGTGCTCTGCTGAAGAGTAAATGCTTACCACAATCCAAATTAATTAAGGTTAATTAAAAATATATGGAACATAGATGCTTTATGTAATTCATTTTTCTTGTCATAAAATACATTTTTATATTTTTGCTTAAAGTTCCTCTACATATTTACAGTTAGTAGCAGTGAAAAGATGTAATTTGCAACATTTTTACTTTTTGAGATATTTGAAAACAATCATATTCAATTTGACTTTACAGCAATTCATATTTGGCAAACTTACAGGGCAGCATAATAAACTCAGATCACCCTAGGAAATATATCTAAATTCTAATAGGAACCAATAGCATTTATGTGAATATTAACAGTACATAGACCAGCAAATTAAAAGGCAACGTTTTTCCACTTTGACTTATTCTGTCACTTGGATACTGATATCTATAGAATTTACCAAGGTTACAGAAACGTTATACTAAGCTTATTTTATTCACAGATCTATATCATATATGTTAGTCCAAAGACAACATTCTTACGTTTTTCTTTTTATATTCATACCATGCCTCATTCCTCTTCAAAAAAACCAGCATACAAATTTCTTCTTCCTTTGTGCTCTTTACCCATTTTCTGTCAGCCATACTTATCCTAGAGAGCAGAATACCTTTTCTTCCTGCCATGCTATAGGTTTTTTAATCATCGTTGGGTCTCATTGTCATTCTTCTCTCCTGACACTAAAGGTACACTAAACAAATGTACCTTAATTTGCATGCTAATATCAATGTCACAATCAATCATTAGGTGTTTAATAATCTTATAATAGTTGACATGAGTATTTTTCTTTTTCTTGAGTACTGGGTAACATAAAAGATCTTATAAACAACTCACTTGTTCCTCATAGCATATCCTCTTCCTGCAGAGCAATTTAACTGCATTTTAAGGAAGCAGGCCCCTTAGAAGATTGATTTACAGAGGAAGACAGAATGTGCATCTAAAACACATCGATGGGAGTAGATGGATGTCAGTCAAGTCATATTAGAATTCTCTCTCACTCCCACACAGTCTTGTGTCTTCTTTGCATTTCAAGGTCAAAGACATCTGTGTGCTGACTAATCTTCTCCCAGAGTTCAGTAATGAGTAGTCATTTCTGATTCTCCATAGTAATATTTTTTAACAAACAGGCTTTTCCCCCACCCCTTGGCCCTGAATACCAAAATAAATTTACTGAACACAGCAAGAATACAATCAAGTCCAGAAGCAGCTTTAAATTCATAGGTTGGAAAAATCTTCAGCCACTGTCATACTCACTTCACTATTGTGCTCCTTCATTAAAATTCCTCCTTTTAGAAATGCACTGTGATTTTGAAACATCTGTCTTTGATCCAGTTCTGTTAACATCATTTTATATTTTTCTGTGAAAATTCATGTCTAGTTTCTTTTTTAATTATTTTATTTTTCATCATCAAATATTTGTCTGGGTTTTATTTGTGTGAACTTACATACTTACATTCAATTTTCTTTCTAAAATCCTTCTAAACCCTTTTGTAATAGAAGTGTTAATTTCCAGATATGAGAAAAATAAATTTTGACTTCTTTTTACTGAAGCCCACAACTTCACTCTATCTCTCAGAAATGCCTACATAAAAATCTTTTCAAGATCCACACATATTTTCTACTAAGGTAAATTGATTTAAATACAGGATAGAGAAGATATCTACAGTATTAATTAGCTAACACTGTCTGATTCATCTCTTTGGAACTGCTACTTACAGTTCCTATGTTTTCTGTTAGACCAGGCACCTGTTTTTCTCTACAGCACCCACTGTCCAAAGAAATTACTTGCTATTTTGTGATTTCAATGTTTCAGTCTCAAATGATGTCTCTTTGTCACTCTCTAGTTGATTAACAGACATGGTCCTAAGTAAACACTACATACATTCTATTAAATATTTTGTTGTCACTTCTGCTGATTCTCTGGGCTGGAAAACCCAGATATTTTAAGCTGTCCTTATAGCAAGACTACTGCACACACCTCTCCTGAGTCATTTCTGAACTCATCAGTGTACTGTTAGAGAGACAAATATAGAAGGCATCAACTCACTCTCTAAAAGCATGCATACAATACTTCAGATGCAAAGACTTTTTACTCACAAAATCGGGTTGCATGAGAACAAGTTCCACTTGCCAGGATGAGTTCTGCATTTTGGCTTGATACCCCTGTAACTACTGCTTCCAGTGAATTAGCTTTCCTATGCTCACTTCTAACATGTCAAGATCTACCCCAAAACTCTTCCCTGCCCATAAAAAACAGAAAGGTAACAAATAATTGATAAAAAAAAAAAAAAAAAAAAAAAATTGCTTTTAATAAAATTACTTTCAAAAGCACTTACCACAATCACCTCATGTTACCTACTGTGTCCTACTGTCAGTATTCATACTGTTACTGGTATAATTTAAATAGTATTTTTTGTTGAGCAGAATTTTTTCTTCTTATGTATCTGTGTGAATAAATATTACATACTTCTGCTATACTGTGGGCTAGCTTGTGCTTGGATTCTACAAACACCTGAAGAAAGGGCAAAAAAAGGCCAGTCCACTATCATGCATCTCCAAATTCTGCCTGAAATGCTTTGCTTTGGGGTTTTCCTGACATAGTACAAGCTCCTGAGTAAAAGGAGAAACCTGGCCAATTTCACTATGGCTGAGGGGAATATACTCAATGCCATGTAATAAGGTATTGCAGTTGTCAGTGTTTCTTCATGTAGTCAGATGATTTTGTGAGACATCAGCCGAAGTGATGCTACCACAAGAGTGTGACAGAGTGAGTGTAAGTCCCTCCAGTCCTACAAAGACTGAACTATTTTTCAGCATTTTCAAAATGTCAGTGATCACAAAGCTGTTATATATACACTATTTTTTTCCTAAAAGTAAGAGCTAAATAATACATACAGTCATGATTTAAAGTAACAAAACAAAACAGCAGAGAAACTGGTTTAGCTCACATGCAGCATGTACCATATGCTTATCAGTGCCAGCTACCTTATTGCTTTCACTGTAACTCTGCTGACTCGTGCTGGGGATTTGGAGCAAGCAGGCTAGCTCATAAGGGTTTTATCAAGCAGCTGCAGTGTCCTGCTTGGCTGCACAGAGGACACAGATATTGAAGATTCCCAAAAGTACTAAAATCCCTGTTTCCCAAAAATGACTGCTAGAATTGCCTCACCTGTCTCAGAGGTCACAGTCCTATCCTCAGGTGGCAGGCTGTGAAGCTTGGCTGACCAAGCAGGCATGACACCATTTCTACTGGCCTCAGCATTTTGATGGGTACCTGACTCTTCAAGACCCTGGCTGGAAGGAAATACAGAAAAGCAGCTTTCTTCAACTTCTCTTTCAATTGTCCCTATGTGGAAGTGTCAAGATTTGCCTTATAGTGAAAAATGTCAATCTTCCTAGAAATCTCAAAGGTAAAAAATTAATCAATACTTCTCTGGAACTGAAAATACTTTTTCAGTCAGTTCTATTTTTAAATTCTGATATGACTTTCAAAAATGTGATTTATCTTCCCAGGGCAGTAATTTGCTTTCGAAAACTACCTGAAATTAAGAGAATCCACACAGTTAGCCATTTCTCTGATACTGGCAAATTAATGTACCAGAACACAAGAAAGAAGAAAATATGGTACAGCAATAATAATTTCCTCCCATTTCTCTGCTTGCTAAAGCACTTGAAGTAAAACATCTATTAATCTTTAAAAAACATTGAATTTAATTACCCTGACTAATGTTAGCTTGTACCAAATGTTACAGATATGTTTTTCTTCATACAGTACAGAATGTTCTTCTAATTTTAAGTTTGTATAACTAAACTCCAGTCCTTTGAGCAATTTCCTAGCTAATTTCCACTGTCAATTGGCATGAAAGCAGCTTCTCTGCAGTCATCCAATCACCTAATTCACTTTTCTTCACTCAAACAAGTGTACAAAATGAGTAGTTTGGCGTTTCTCTTCTCAGTCCAACAGAAGTACAGAGTAATTTGTATCAACTTCCATGCGATCATTATATTTTTTACTAGAAATTTTTGATAAAATGTGTGCTTCCTCACTAACAATCCTAGATCTGACTTGCATTATATTTTCAGGTGATCTAGATTGGCTGGGGAAGGGCTGAAGAATGGAATACTTGTCTTCTGATAAAGTGTTGCATGGTCAAGCTCTCATGTAGGGTAACAGGTTGTAGAAATTGAAAAAGAATCATAATTGGTCCTATGTTGCCTGCAACAGAGCTCTAGAAAGCCAGACTGGCTACTGCTTCTGACTGGTAGATACTGAGCGGCAAATAGTCCTGAAGAGGTGCTTCATGCAAGGACTTCATCATTCAGAACAGCAGGCCCCATCCTGACCCTTTCTATTCCTCTGTCAACAGTGGAAAAATGAGCCCAGTCTCCCAAGGCTCTCCTGGGTGTCTCCCATTCCCTCAAGTCCCCATAGCACACCAGTGTAAATCAGGCTGGACTGCAAAGAAAAAACAACTGTTTCCTGACAGAAGTAGTAGAACAAAATGTTTTCTATTTAAGCTTTCAATCAAAAAGAAAAAAACATAAAGACATATATATAGAGAGAGAGAGACACATACCTATAACATTTTAATATTATTATTGTAAGCATGTAATAAAAAGAAAATTCAAAACACATTCAAACCCAGCAGTTACAGAGTACAGGGAAAAAAAGGATAAAAACATAAATCAGATTGTAAAGCTAAACACAAATATGTGAATCATTAAACTTTGTGAAGTGGAGATGCAGGAAAAGTGGAAGGGATAAAGATTGCTGTTGCTTGGTGTAATCTTGGCCTTATGGTATCAAGTCCAGCTGGGATTCTGAGTCTGTCCTATGGAGGGCCAACACATTTTCTTCTTAAAGAATATGAAAGTCCTTTTAACCCAGTGGTGAGATACAGAATGCAAAATGTTAATGAAGGCCCTGGTTCATTAAACTTATATTTGATCCAGTCTGAATTATGATTATCTGTAAAAACCATTGCAAAACACAAAACAGAAACAAAGTCAAGTATTGTTGCTAGCTCACTCTCCATGCTTAGAAGTGATCACTACCACTCATTACAAAGAAAATCCACATTGCCAAGAAAAGTCAAAAATTCTTTCTTCTTTATCTCCTGGGTGCTTACCTGTTTACTAATGTACATCCATTAGTTTTTTTTCAGCAGTTGTCTTCCTTGCCCACTCAGTGAAGCAATGTAATTTTATAGTATTTTTATCTTCAATTTTGTATTTGTTTCTTTTTAATGGACTCAATGGACCATTCTTAATTTCAGCTCAAATCTGTTGATTATGGCTCACATGCACTCTGAAAGTAATACTAAACTCTGGCTCAGAATTGGTGCAGACACACAAACAGCTTGAAAAAGAGTCACAGAAAATGGAGAAGAATCCCTTTCTCAAGAAAGCTGTGGTAATCTGGCAAGAACTATTATAGGTACAAGTGAACCAAATAGAGAAGAAATAGAGAAGAAGTTATAAATGGTAGGACAGAACAAGATTCAAACATTCATGCAAATGTGTGACAGCCACAAAAAGAGAGGAAAATCACTCATTAAAATGAAGAGGAATCACTTCATGTAGGTATGAGAAATTTTGCTCAAGCAGCAATCACTCATCACAACTATATGTTGTTTCCAGGAAGATACAGTAGAACGAGGTACAGAAAAGGATGCAGAGAAGAACAACACCTCTCAAGGCAGGAAGAGCATCTGGACAAGAAAACTGTATATAGACCAGAAGTCTTCTGCCTGGAAGAACAAAAACAAAGGAGAATGTGATAGAGGTCTAAAAAAATCACAATTTAAAAAGTAGGGGTATCAAATGAAATGTCCAGAGGACAGGTCCAAGAAAAAGAAGGTACTTTTTTGAATTCTGTGTAGTTCAACCTCAGAACTCATTGTATCGGGGTATTGTGTACAGGAAAGTTTACATGAATTCAAGAAAATTTTAGACTTATTTTTGGATGGAAAAAAAAAAATCCACAGAATGTTACTAACTTGAAAAGACAATCCAGCTCAAGAAGTACCTAAACCATGGGTGTCTGGAAGCTCAGCAGGCACACCTGGGGGAATATGCTTGGGTTTCACTCTTTCTCTATTTTCTGTTGCTGTTAAAGACAGAGGCCTTGCCTAGGTTGACCCTGGTCTGAATCAGAAAGTCAAATGACTTCATGCACTTCATGCCTCAAAGAACTGACTGCTTACCTTCCTGCCTGTTGTTCAGACGTGAATACTCAGCTCTTATTTTCTAAATGTTTTATCATTGTATAACTGTAAAAATATTGTATTAACACTATTTCCACATTATAGCAATAAAAAAATGAATGTTCACTATTGTGTTTTATAAAGAGGAAGATCTCGTTGCAAAATTCAATATAGACATTAGCTCTAGCTTTAAAAAAATTCAGTCCACTGGTGGAATTAGTAAGATCCTGGGATTTCTAAAAATACACTTAGCTTCTTTGGTGGATTAGCAACTGAAGGATTTTCACATGTTGAAGAGACAGATTTCAAAGATTAATTAATTGGCATGCCAGAAAGAGAGATGATGATCATAAACCATAGCTAGGATAAGGGACACAGACAAGAGTCAGACATGCCACACCATTACAATAGCCATCTTCAGGATTTTGGAGACCACTTACATGTAGAGGCAACTCCAACCACACAGCAAGAAACTGTATCCAAGAGGCTTCACATTGCTTGCTCAGTGAGCAAGGCCAGTCAGATACATGTCAACGTCACAGAAAAATACCACACAACCGCAAACCAGCTGCACAGGTATGATACCATAATATGTAATCAGTGGTTTTCCAACATCCTGGCAGCCTGAGCAGCTCAGCATCCAAGCAGTAGCTGATCAAAGTTGGGCTTGGGTGAAAAAATGTGGTGTTCCATATGCTTTTCACAGTGAAAAAATGTCATATAATGGTCACACCAGGTAAGACATTTGGCAATGTTTTCACTGGCTGCTACTGGGGGGTCCTTTCAACCTGGAAAACTGAAGCTCCTGCCTCAAGTGTAGTATTATATACCCACATCCTTACAAACACAAGCAAATTGTACAATCAGTACAATGTCTCTGACAATATACTGTCAAGTGGCTATGATAGAAAGTCCAACTTCAGACTGCATACATAATCAAGGAGAAAAATAATGCAAAAAATCCTTCTGACCCAGAACAGACCTTTTAACTTATGAAAGTCCAATTCTCTTCTGAAAGTATTAGAGAAGGAGATAAAACAACATAAAAATATAAAGTAACTAGAAGAATCTGAAATAATGGGGCAAGATTAGAGAAAATTTGAAATCTAGCCCTTACAGAAGTTCAATGAATGAATAAAAACATAAATACAGGTCAATAAAGTTAAAAATTGAGAACAAAATAGGCATTAAAAATATGCAACAGAAAAAAAAAGAATGAAGTATGAAGACGATCCGTCACTCTTTCCTGACCCAAAAGACAACACAAAATTATTATACCAGACATCTTGAAATATTTAGCCTCTCACTGTTACTTCTTTGCTTCTTTTCACATTTACATGGAAATATAAATATAATTCAGCATAAAGTCATGGTTTAAATGAACACACTAACTGGCTTGCCATTAACATTTTCCACTGTTGATATCAATCTGTTACAGATGGTCTGTTACTAGTTTCTCAGCTGAAATGTGATGTCTCAGTACTGCCAGGTACACACTGTGCTGTAGGATAGCAACTTATTAGGCCTTAAAATGTACATTAGAAAGGCCCAGTATAGTTTTCAATAGAAAACACCAGTCTCTAATGCATGAAAGGACCCATTTTGATGTAAGCATTTTCTGCCTCTACAGAAAGTTCACTTTTATTTTGATAATTTTGCTAAGAGCCTTTTGCAAGCTGCCTAAATTTTAATGAGAATTTACTTACCCTTAGTTGCCACAAACTAGCCCACCTTTTTTTCCCTGCAATGAAAATGAGATTAGAGATGGCCACATTCCCTTTTCTCAGCCAAATTCCTGATGGTAGCAAATGTGCCATAAGGGGTCAATGTGTTTCAGTTCACGACTTTGACCCAAACCTCAGGCATCCTTAGGCTGCCACCACGCTGTGGGGCCAATATGAGCTCTGGGAAGCCTGCGCCTGGCAACTAGCCTTGCCTGAGCTCATTTGTGCTCACTCATGCTCCTGCCTGTGCATCACATGGATGCTCCTGCCTTCATGGTCAGGGACCCCAACAGGTGTGTGCATGCACAGCCACACACATATTCTCACACACACCAGCAGCATCATTATTACCAAAAAAAGACAGTGACACATATGCAGCTTGAATGGATACATGGACAGCATGCAGAGTGTCCTTTCCAGAGAGGGATGTAAGCTGAAGCTGACAAGCAACTGGTTTATTCAATGATTAAATTAACTAAATAAAACCAAGCCCTACATTGTGATAAGGATAATCCCAGACACAGCGAACTAAAACC
>JAAGNO010025759.1:31406-61941 GCA_033439905.1 Ceryle rudis
TTTTCTTTTCTTTTCTTTTCTTTTCTTTTCTTTTCTTTTCTTTTCTTTTCTTTTCTTCTCTTCTCTTCTCTTCTCTTTTCCCTTTCTCTTTTCCCTTTCTCTTTTCCCTTTCTCTTTTCTTTTCTTTTTGAAAATTCAGTGTTGTTGCCAATACCACAATCATGAAAACATGAATGAATGTGAATGACTGTACAACTGGTAACCTGCAGGAATGCAGCAGTGCTGTATGTCACAGAACTATACATAAAGCACTCAAAACATTGTTAGGGTGACCCATTAAAAGAGTGCACTGCTATACAACAGATCTTACTGGACACTCAGTCCAAGTCACCTTAAACTTTGTGATAGGTGTCCTACACATTTCATGACTTTATAGTATCTGCACAATCTGGTGTTTAACGTCCTAAAATATCTTGATAGCTAGCAAACGGTAGTTTACTGCACTTTTATGAGATTTATATTCAAGGCTGCAAAGTGCTACTATGAACACACAGATGAACTGGTGGCTTATTTAATAAGTAGAAAGGACAAGTGAGATAATGAGCAAAAGACAGTACAATCATACAACAGAACAGTCATCAGTCATCTAAAGCTCTCATTGTGTCCAGTGCAGAATGAAATCACACAGTTAACTCCTCAGCACCAAGCCTGTCACCTGAGTTGCTGTCCTTTTCCACAGTGAAATATGCACCAAGGTGTTGAACAACTTATGTTGCTGTATTCATGTAACTTCCTTTCTTCTAAGCCTGTGTAATGCTAACATTTTACTGAAATACCAAAGAACACAATGTGCAGTACATGATACTGTATGCAGACAAACTGGGTACACTCACACCACAGATATTTGTTGCTGGAATAAAAGGAGCTTGAAAAAGAACAACCCACATACCAAACAAGCCATTGCTTTCCATGTAAGGGAAATCCACACAAATTCAAGGACAGATTTCGTGTGCTTGTTTTCAAACAGCTGCAGGTCAGATGGTGGGGTGACCATTCAGGAAAGGAGAAAGGGAGAAGAGATGGTTTAGCTCTCTCTGTGGGTAATGATTACCTCTACTTTTGGGTGGTAACTGGTAACATAAGGACAGTGGGAGGAAAAAGTATAGGTTTCCATACCATTTGCCCAGAAGGGCACCACTGCATCAACACCGGCTTGTAGTTAAGTGTGCATTTCCATGCACTCCAGGAATATGTTTAGAGACATTCTTCAAGTGTGGCTATTGGACAGTGACTCATCAAAAACAACATAAAAAAATAAAGTCTAAACATGGTCACCTTTTTTTCTTACCTCATCCTCTTCCTAAAAGCAGGATTTAAAACCATGTGTATAGTTACTCTATGGATTGTGCTTCCACTCCTTCCACCCACTCCATGTAGTTATGTAGTTTTACTTGAGTTCTTTTACAAGCTCTGGTTTAATAAATATATTCATAAAATAATTCATCTTCCTCACCACTCTGCTACTCCTCTTACATGCAGATTTCTGTGATGGCACTCCTTCATTTCTCTGTTAAAGTCATGTCATTCAGAATTCCAAATATTTGATTATTTGAATAATTTAAAATTAAAATTAAAATTTTGGGTTTATTTGGGTTTTTTTTGGTTATTTTTTTTTTTTTTTTTTTTTTTTTTTCAGAAACCTAGATTCCATGTCCCCTAATAGAAAATATTATGGTCTCAGTGGATAGATTGGCTGAATCAGAAAACTCAACACAGAAAACCAATGCCAAAATGTTCAACCTCAAAGAAAAACAGCACCATCAGCCATTGATTTTCATGTGTAACCTCTTCCTGCTCACTGACATATTCTGATTAAAGGTTTACAAATATAAACCCAGAATGACTTCATTGACTCCCGTAGAATAACTTCAGATTTACACAGCTGAAATCAAGGTCTCAGTCCAGTCCTCATTTGTAGAAAATAGCTCTGTGTATAGCTTTCCCTAGATATAAGTAGAATTTATGAGCACCAAACCAAAAAAACCCAAATAAAAATAACCCTAGGAAGTAATACACATTGGGTCTTGATTCCACCCTTATACAGTTATTTTTCATAGCATTGGGGATTAATTTGTCCCTTCATGTTGGCTGCAGTAACTCACGGTTTTATTTTACACAGCTACATGTCTTTTTTTATTTTCGTTCATGCCAACAAGACCATGAGTAGGCGTCATATAAGATAAATCTCACTAATTTTAAAAAAGAAAAGCTAGTGAACAGGAGGTGATAAATGCTGAGCTGCCTACTCAGGTTCTGTCACATAAGATGTCACTTTATTTTAATTGTATTTTCTGCCAACTCACAAAAGCAAGCAATTTGTACTGCATGTGATCCTACCTTTGCTATGCAATGTTTCTGCATAGCCAATTGCAAAACACATTAACTTGTTTCTGTCCCAGTTTTTTCCTATATTTACTTTTATAGCTGCTTCCTGATGTTCTATAGAAACTGCCTCTTCAGGAAATGTTAGTGCATAAATAACAGTTTGTTCACTGCAAAATGACTCAGACTATTTGCACATGGAATTCATTTTTTTCAAGCATTAATAAAATACATAGGGAGCATACAAAATCATCTGCATTTAAGGTACAGTTTTGCTAATGCACACTCATAGTTATCTAGTTTTGATAAAAAATTCTACTGAATTAATAAAATAAAAGTTAAATATTCTGGGATCTAGAATTCACTAAAGGCAAATCCTTATCTGTTTGCATGGCAGGCAAGAATTCTTGTCATCCTAGAGGGTGAACTAAAATGATCTTCTAGCAACACCAGCTGTTTGATTGACTGCTAACATCAGCAGATGCTTTGAGCAGAAGGGTTACCTGTAGCAGAACTGGGCTGATCAAAGCATGTCACTGAAAGTGTCATATGTAGGCAGACCACAGACACAGTGATAAATCCCACACTTCACCAAAATAAAACGTGCTTTGTAAATGGGAATGTTTTAAAAAAAACATTTGCTAAAATAAATGAAATCAAAGCAGAGGAGCATGAATCAGAACTCAAGCATAGCAGCTATGTCCTGGAAGAATTTTTAACACAAGGTTCATGCTGAATTTAGTGCTCCTCTGAGTGAAGGAGGTGAAACAGTGGCTTTGATCAATTTTATTTGAAGTAACACATCTCAAGAATTATTTTCAGTGACAGAGTGAGAAGCAAAGATAGAAATTGTTTCTTATTACCCTACTAAACTGGAAATCATAAACAGGAATGAGAGAATTAATTGTAGGATGGAACCTACTCTGAAGAGTAGAAAAAGAAAGACCAGCAGAGGAAGATCAGGTAGCTTAACCACACATAAAGGGGGCAATCAGATAGCTGAATCATTCTGCAGACAACTTCAGATCCAAGCTTGAGTAGTTCAACTAAATCTAAACCAGTCAGATCACAGTCTGAATGCAAAATTACAGTCCTGAAGTAATCAATGTTGTGATATTTGTACTATAACTCTCCAGTATTTCTGATCATGTTCAATCTTGTACAAAGGAAGAAAATACTGACTTTTTTTTAACATTTTTCATTAATCACAATATCCTTACTATGCAAAAAAAACCCCAAGAGATTGAATAAGAGATTGAATTGAATTACAACTCAGGTAAAAATATAGATTCCCAAACAGTTTATCCTTGTCAAATGAAACAACCAATTAAATGACCTCATCTTTTTGATGGGCATTCTAAGATCCCTCTGTTCAAGAATAGCTGAAGTTCTCCACCTCTTATGTGCCTCAGCAGTTTCCTGTGGTGCTTGGCTCTGACTGGCCAGACAGCAAAATTGCTCTAGGGCTATATCTGGCTGCTCACCCAAAGTGGTGCAGGACTCTAGATGGCCAGCCAGCCAAAGTGATATAGGGATAGGGCAGTTTGGACACATCACATCGTAAAGGGCTCTGTCTGGTCAGACAAACAAAATAATCTATGGCTCCTTAGAAAAAAAAAATCACTTATCTCACTCTTTGAAGTTTGCTTATATTTAGAACAAACATTCCTATGTCCTTGTTTACATTACACATTCAAAAATAATAAATATATCACCCATATTATCTACCTAAAATCTACATTTGATGTTTACAGTATAGTACTAAAGCACTAAGTTAACCATGTTTTCACAAAGCAGTTGTATTTCCAAGAAGAAAGTTTACTTTTTTTTTTTCCTGTGGATTTATACTCAGTCTTATCTAAGTATAAATAAATCTTCTTGGGCTGTAAGCTCTCGGTTTGCATGAGGCAAACACTGGGGCTGTGCATAACTGTGAGCTGTTTTACAGATATACCTTCTCACCAGGGAGCATCTGGATTCTTTGTCCCCCAAGAATCTTGCATTTAGGAACATACAGAGGCTTATTTTACCCTACTGGTTTTGGATTTGGAGGCCCTTTCTCACCTCTGGCTCATGGTGTGGCAAGCAGAGGCTTTGCTGGGGGGATTTTCCTGTCTTTACAGCTGTTGTGCCCATAGTTCTTTACTATTATTCTTCACTATAAATGGCCTTTGCACAGTTCACACTGACACAACATTCTGCAAAGCTTTATATCATGGGGAGTATTCTGTATGCACACCTTACCCAACATGCAACCTCCATTTCTTTGCAATACCATGGATGACAGGCTTGCTATCAGAGAGCTTTGAGTACCTTTCATCAGTTTAAGAGGTTTATACATAGTTTAACTGTACATAGCTCTCTGCTGCATAAGTACTCATTACACAAACATATCAGCATTGTGTGCAATGTGAAGATGATCTTTATTTCAGGATCTGTGCCAGGTTGAATCATATCTATTTTTATGTGATAGGAAATCACCACAATGTTTGGAATGAACCAAGTTTCGTAGTATGTCAGAAAGTCTGCACAAAGTACACGTTCTCCAGTTTGCTATCACTCACTTGACTCTGAAATAGCTCACTCCTCCCAAAGGCACTTGTAGGGTATAAAAACTAACTATACTTTCTACAACTTAAGAGTCTTCATCAAGGCAAGTCCTTCTAGACAGAAGAATTGATTTCTTTTCACCTTGGAAAGCCTGCCCTTGTGAAACAGTCTTCTACAAGTTACTTGCTACTCACAAGAGTCAAACTTGGGAGCTCAGGCACTTCCATCAGTGTGTCAGCAGTAACACAAAAGTGCAGTTATGAACCTTTCTGGAGCACGTACTCTGGCTCCTGGCTTCCTCTGGGCTCCTTTTCCTCAGCTCCACTGCTAACAGGATACTAGTCAAGTTAACAGCTCTGATTCAAAAGCCTGAAGAACTTTAAGCTCATAAGCTGCCATTACTGAACAACCAGGAATTACAGGATAGTATACTACAGAACACCAAAATGGTGCCTTTTACCTCAGGCTCTTAATAGCAGCAATTCATTGAGTGATTCATGAGCATCTTGATCATCTCACAAGGGACCTCTGGGGAGAAGGCAGTGAAGGCAGTCAGTCAGCTAGGCTAGGTGGTATTACTGCTTTCTAAAACCAAACATGTTCTACTTATTAATGAGAAGGCCTGGGCTCCTTGAATGCCTTGTCTATATGCATGGCACCATACACAGGATTTAAATGGTTTCACATATTGACATGATGCTACTCTTTCTCCTTTTATCTTTTTTTTTTAACTTTGCAATTAATTTACCACAGCCATAGAATCATAGAATCATAGAATGACTTGGGTTGAACAATCGTAGAACACATACAAAAGAGAGGTTCCCCAGGAAAATGGAAAATACTCAAAATTCAAATCCTAGAACAACTATGCCCTTCCTGTTCAATGACAAAACTATTAAACTGTAAGGAGGCAAAGGGAAGATCTGACTCTGCACACAAAATAAAAACATATTGTTGCCAGGTATATAACTACATCTATACATTAGACCAGATCTTGTCCTAAGCATAGCTGTGATGAGGATGAGATTGATGGCCTCGTGACTCTGTGAAATCCACTCTAGTATAGATGAAGCTCAGCAGAGAATTCACCACACTGTATGGTATGGAGGTTTTTAATGTCACCATAAGCAGAATATCTATTTCCTGCTACCAGTAGTCAGGAGGACCACTGTAAACTCTACAGCATGTACCTTGAAGAAACTTGGCTTGTGGCTGGTGTATCATTCTAGTTTGTGCTTGTGGCTGGTGTATCATTCTAGTTTGTTCTCTTCCACAGTCCTACATGTCAATGAGGACTCCAACTGTGTAAGTGAAAAGAAAATCTCACACAGAATATTCCCCTACCTTGGTACGTCAGGACTTTGTCATCCCTTTTCTGTGCTGCCTGCCTATCTTGTTTGTCTGAACTAACATTAGAGGAGCAAATAGAAACAGGGTTCTGATGAACTGTAACATTTTCAGGACAGAATAGGAGAGGCAGTAATGTGCCTAGCACAAGAACTACTCAGAAGCCAGCACTGCCGTATGGTAGGAAATGATCTTTTTTTTGCATTCTGACTATGAAAAATTAAATCAAAATGTTAATATTGTCCTGGAAAGATATATATTTTTAATCAACTCATTTCATTTCAAAGATATGGATTTATTTTTTCAAAAGATAGAAATATTTTTCTGATTTCATTCTCTCTGTTATGTAAAATAAACATTTTTACCACACAAGTTTTAAAATGAGTTTTCAATAATACAACAATATTCAATGAGAACAAGAATACTGAATAAGAACATTGAATATGTTGATATCTTAACTGGTCATCATTATAAAACTGGGTTATTCTCAGTGATGTGGCAATGCTGCTTGATTGATATTGACAAGTGGTATAGCAGAAAGTGGAATACACATTTAGAACTCATAATTCATAGATGGCAATTTTCTATTAACTTTGTTTTGTATTGATAAAAATACAGTATAATTCTAAAAACGCAGCAGGTAGGTTTTTTAATTTTACTTGAAATTACCAAGGCAGTCAACACACCTCAGTGAAATACTCTGTAAGATCTGGAAGATTCCTTTTTTTTCCAACAGAAATGATGTATAATACTATTACATGTCATACGTATCTTACATGAAGTTTGTTACAAGTAAAGTATGAGAAGCAATGGATTTACTCAAATCCAACAGAATTTCTCTAGAATTTAGTGCTATAAACCAGGGCTAAATGTCTGTACCAGGATACCTCAGAAAGACACTTACCTGCAAATGAGTCAAATACCTGTTCTTTTTGAACATAATAAGCAGGACCTTTGAATTGTTTCTTGAGGCAGGCGTCCCAGCTGTTCTGGGCGACCTAGCTAGCAAACAAAACCAGATGAGTAGGAAAGTGTGTAGATATTTGGACATTTATTCATACCAGAGCTTGGAGTCAATACAGACTTACTTGAGACTCATTCACATTGTTCACCATTTCACTGTTACCAACCCTCTGTCTGTTCTCTTCACTGTCTAGTCTATTGAATGCCATTATAAGCTGTGGACTTGTAGCACATACCTGAAAGACTTTTCCAAGACCAATTCTTGGGTTTCTTTCTCCTTCAGTTTTACGAATTCGCTAATAAATTATCTTATTGATAAAAGTTACACAGACTGAAATTTACTATATGGGGTCAGATTCTCATTCATGTAAATTAATACATTTCCCAGCTCAACTGAAAACACTTTCAAATAAAAGTACTGATATCATTTTATTAATAACAAGTCACTGTGAGTGCAAGCTTTTTCTATACCTTATTCAGGAGCAGAGTATCTGTGTAGAGCTGGGTTTGTTAAGTTAGTTAAATGTAGGGAAGGAATGGGAAGCTTCCATTGAATCTTCTGATAATTGGGAAAAAGTGACTAGAGGTGGTCCAAGTCCTATTTCCAATCAGTTTCAGGGAGATTTATACCTAATTCTTCTTCAAATGATCCATCTAGGATTTCTCAGCTCCTTTTCTATCTGGCCTTTCTAAAGGTCCTTTAGCAAGAAAATTTCCAAAAATCATGTTTTCTTTTTGTAATGAGAGTCTTCATTTAAAAAGAAACATCTGTCAGTAGTTTTGCAGAGGAATTGGTACTTGGGGACTATGGTGCTCTTCCTACTCCTTCCTGCTGCTTACTGGATGACTACACAAGTCACAGCATGTCTCTGTTACCTCAGCTACCCCTTTTTGTCTTCCCATACTAAACTGTGCTGTCATTGTGGCAAGGACTGTGACATACAATCCATTTCTATAGTTCCTCACACAAAGAGAACTTGATCACAGCTGGTGTCTATAGACACAGTGTGGCAACACAAATAACAAAAGAGACCTTGAGTATGGGGGAAGAGCAGCAGAGCAAACTGCCTCTGAGTTCTTGGATACCTTATTATAATTTCCCACTAGAAATACAATAGAAACAGACTTAGAAAAGTGTCAGAATGTCTTTATCTCAACTCCAAGCAGTATTTTTAAGCACATGTCTCTGCCAGATGTACTAAGAAATTTCGGGCTGCATCTGCAATGAGTTCACTGAGGAGGAAAAGAAGAGCAATATGTGAATTTGCATGAAAAAATCAGGTTCCTCCAGATTACTGTTCCACTTAGGCCAAGGCACAGGATAGATATTTGAAAAACAACTCTTAGAGATAAATAATATTTCACCTGACTTGCCAAAGTCACCTGCCAGGGTCAATGAAGTATGGAACAGAGCTATGAACAGATGTTAGTGGGGCCCCATGCACAGGACTTCATCTGTCCAAGTGATCTCAAGAAGAGGAAGAAGGTGTACAAAAATATACACGCAACAATTTGGCAAGGCAAAGGAACCATAGAACGATGCTGACTTTATCAGTATCAGCAAGGAAGAAACCTCCCATGATTACTGCTTTACTAAGAAATAGTAGATAATGCTATACCTGTAGACCATGTGAAACCTAGCAAGATACAGGAGGCCTCTTAGCATACATCTGGTCCTGTTTATAGAACAAAGTCTCTGGAAGTCTCACTTCTAGACCCCAGCACACCTGAAATATCACAAATGCAACGTCTTTTCCTTCTAACTTGTATTTAAATGATTGTACAAATGAATCAGAATCTGTTCAGTCTTTTCAGATAAGTTCAGCTGAAGTGAAATGGCTGACATGACAAGTAGAGCCCATGGCTATAACACCATCAATAACATGCACCTTTATATGACTTGAATTGTCTTTTGGCAGACTTAGCTAATTTATGGGCTAGATGCCACATATCTGAAGTAAGTGACCCTTCTGTTGCAATTATCCTGCTCAAACATGTTTAAAAACACACTTTAGGAGCTATGCAATTAAACAAATTTGGAAATAATCATGTTTTGTTATCATTATTTCCATTATTAGAAATGTTGAAAGTCCCATATGTTTTGGGGGTTTTGTTGTTGTTGTTGTTGTTGTTGGGGGGGTTGTTTTGCTTTGGTTTGGTTTTTGGGGTTTTTTTTTGTTTTTTTTTTTCTACCAGTGAATCACCTCAGCCATCTCCAAGTGCTGTGAAGTATCAAGAGAAGAGTAACAATACTGCAACACAGACACGTGTTACAAAAAACAAGTAGCTCTTCTGATGTGAACCAAAGATTCACATGCAGAAATGTACATGTGCTGCAGCGCTTCTATTTCTGCACACAGCTATCACAGTTGTGCACCCACGAGTATTTTAGCTTCATGAACCACAGGAGGCTTGCTTTTATAATTATAGACTCACATGTCCTAATGTGAGTGTATTTTCCACCCAAACCAGATCTATTTCTTTATAATTTGACTGCATAAACCACAATAACATTTTTCTGAGCTAAAAGTAAAGGTCCTTCTTAGAAATCCACAGTATTTTTTCAAAATTTCCTATATTATACACTGGTATATTGTATAAAGTAACTGCTAAAAAGCCTTGAACAATGCGTCAGTGTTTCACTGCAAATACAGAGATAAGTATTTGCTTAAGCTACTCACACTACAACTTTCCTAGATGAAAGAATTATCTAAACCAAAGAACATATAAACATCTTTGCCTAGAGATAAGGCTTCTAATTTCATTGGCCATAAAGCAGCCCAGAAACCTTGATAGTCATTGGATGTAAGGCCTTGCTTGTCAATCAGTGAACACAGGCAACTTCATGTCACACCTTTAGTTAATTGCAATGTACTTAAAATATTTTTATAACACTTTTGTTTGTATAACTGTTGGTAAACATTTTTATTGAGAGGTCCCCCTTAAATTACAAACTAACAGCAATTTGTTTTTATTTAATTGACAGCAAGATATCAGAGGCTTAAAATACACAATGGAAGATCTCCAATAATGAGACCTTTGAAAATAAGGTTTAGCAGTCTGGAAAGAACAAGCTGGATCTGTCAGTGTGCAAGTCTGTACTGTTCCAATCACATGCAGTCCTATCTTATCATTCAGCTAGAATTAGAATTCCAAAGAGGGGATGTACATTCCATCTGTGGGAAAAAAAAACCCACAAACCTCACAGATACCTGGCCTTTCTTCTGTCCCCAGTGTTGGAAGGGAAAAGACTCCTCTATTTCTATTGAGCCCTGCATGCATCTCAGCAGAGGTAGTACTGTCTGCACTTCCTCATGAGAAGGCACAAGAACTGGAAGACCCCAAGGAGCTCTCTCTGTAATCCAGTATCATTCTCTCTCTCTCACTGGAGATGACACCCAAGTAAGCAAAGCTAAGTTTGTGGTCTCCTTCTGTAGAAAATAAATACGTGGGGTTTTGATGAAGCAGATAATTTTAATGGTTTTCCAGATAGGAGAATGGAGTTCAGCCTACCAACACCAAAGATGAGAGCTCCCACCTCTTGCACACCTCTTTCTCTCACCACTTAGATAAAATGCACAGTCATTACCAAAAAGAAGGTAAGAGACAGTTAAGAGGAACAGACCAAACAGATACCTGCTCATCTCCAGAGATGGTTCTGGATGTTTGTCAGCCAAGAAGGTTGTCGACCAGGAGTCCTTCCCTCTCACAAGGCTTAGATATTTTTCCTGGCCACAGCCCCACTCTATTGTGTGACAAATCCCCTACAAACATTAGCTTCTCCTTCTCTGACCACCTCCTTCGCCACCTTCTGCCCAGGTTACCCTGCAAAGGAGAAAAAAGACACAGCTCACCTGGTCAGGCTGCTGATCTGGACAACAGAAGTCCCAGCACTGCAGCATACCTCATGCTAGCACAGACCCCTGCTGAACCACTACTGCCTGCTGTTGTCCTCTGCACTGTGTTATGTTCCCCTTTGCAACATAATTTAGTGTTAAGATTATCTGTTCTACTCTGGCCAGTGAGTCCTGATGTGTAAAGCTGCAAACCTGTTAGAATAACTGGTTTGACTTGCAGGGGCTAGTTACAAGGAATGAAAATTACACAGTCTTATGCACAAGAAGTAAAGGTACGAGAATTATAACCTAAAAAGAGGTACTGGAGGGGATCTGAACGAGAACAGAGATATCCATAGGTAGCAATCACAGTTAGAATATTCTAATTTTGTATTCTTGATGGCTTAAATGGATTTGTCAGTTCCTTGCTGAAATCAGAAGAAACTAATTAAAATGTAATGGGATCACTGACAGGAAGTTAATACATTGGAGTTGCTGGTTTGGAAATGCAGTTGTTGAGCACATCACCTGAAACACCTCTCATGAATTTGAGTAACTGTGCAAAACCAGCTAAAACACAAAGCCTAACTTAGTCACCAAACTACAACTATTCAGCTGCCAGGAAAAGGCTTTTCTAAGTTGGTATTCTGTGTACATTTCAATGAAAGTTAGACACCCACGTGCCAGTATGTATGCAAGAGATGACAGCTTTAAAGGTAACATCAAATCAGCAATACTGTGAATCTTCCTAAACCTTACTAGTAGTTCTGTTACAGTCATACCAGGTGGAACAGGACTAATCCAGCCTCTGTCTGAATATTCCTGGGGGTCCTGCAGGTGACAGAATGAAGAAGTACTGCAGGCATGCAGAGGCAGATGTGCATGGGGTCACTGTGGCTGGTGATAAAATCAGCTGACTCAGAGACCTTCAGCCAGGCAGTCCCCAAACCGTTTTGCATCTTTCTTTGACAATGGGAAGACAGGTGGCCCCATTCGCTTTTAGGATGTGTTTTTCCAGTGATGTTCAATGTTATTGTGGCAGTGACTTTACTCAGGTACAATATCCCAATGTGATTACTTCCTAAAGTATTAACAGCAGAAAGAGGGGTTAGAAAGCAAAGCCAGCAACAGGGTCACAGGTGATCACACAGACACACTTAAAAAAAGCTTCAGAAATACAAATACCAGCTTTATCACCCTACAGCAACATTCTGCACACACAAGCATTGCTTTAAACTCCTTCTGTATCTACTTACTGTCACACACCACTAGTCCTATCCAGTACCTTGCATCTGCAATGAACTCTGGTAGTTTTCCACTTCAAGAAAGAATTTAAGAAAGGTAACTCCATTTGTACAACATGTTGTTACAGAAACAAACTTTCCTCGCAGTATCCATTCCATACTCCAGATTCAACTGCTGTTTCAAACAATAGAATAAAAATAATCATTAAAAAACCCCAGAAGTTTACTAATTGGCAGTCACCTCATTATCATATGTCTTGTTTTTATCATTTCCTTCAGACCGTGAGGAGAAAGCACTAAGCACTGGAGTTGTTAAAGATCCCTATATTGTTTCTGTACCTGTAACAAAAGGTTTTCTATTGATCCAAATTTGTTATGGACTGCTGATTTATATGCTACTTGAACAGAAACAACAGAAGGTAACACACAGTGGTGACAGGACGTTGTTTGTCCATGATAGCTTGAATTGCTGCAATCTTGAGCTGTGTATTACGGTGTTATGCTCTCTTAAGTGGCAATTAGTCTGCCTAGAAATGGGGAACATACATACCAGCATGTTAACATCCTTTCTTTCAGAGAGGTCATAAAGGCAATCTACAAACTAATGAGGATGCTGTACTAAAACATATGATGGTCAGATGTGGGAAGCTTTTCAGTAAGTGCAAATGCCATCAGATAAGAACCTGCAACAAAGCAAGTTGGGCAGATGAATTGTAGCATTTGGACAGTAACAAAGGGAGAACAGGTACTGTAGTGCTATGAGCAGAGCTTCAGCACTAATATTAAGAAAACAGTCTCTGGGTTACAGGAAACAAAAATGAGGACACAAAATTGAAGACAGCAGAAGCAGCACAGCATGGGACATCATATAATTGCAAGATCTAGACTAAGTCCTGTCCTTCTTCGAAGAAAAGGTAATTTTGTTCTGTTACCCTGTAATTGGAACTTACATACCATGTAATAGTGATTTTGTCATGGTGACCAATCAAATGCACCAAATCACATCTCGCTCACTCCCTTACTCTCCTAATGCAGGATGAATGTATCAGGTAGAAAGAAAATGTCTACCTCCAAAAATGGGCTAACTAAGGAAGCTATTTATCAGGCAACATTCCCTACTGAGATGCTCCACAACACCCCTTCCACTGATTCAGGTCCTCTTTAACCGCTGACACTAATAGCAGACTAAAGAGCAAGCCAAATACGCAAGGTTGCAGGGAAATAAACTTTTTAGTGTATACCATTTTTAGGATATCAAAGACCCTTCAAACAAACAAGCAAGCAAACACACCCTGATTATATCACCATATTAGATGACATGAGTGCTGCAGTTCTTTTTGGTATCTTACTTGTGCTCCTTCACTTGTTTGGGTTATGAACAGATGTCAGTCATCTCACATCCATTTACACATCTAAGACCTGATTCTCCCCATTGCACTACTTTGTTACACTCTTTCTGGACTCAAGCCAACGTTAAAGAAATCAAGCCAGGCACATAAACCAGGAAGTTTAGCCCCAGTTGTCATTCTCTGCATGAACTTAATCTACTATAAGATGATAATACACTCTCCACAGTAAAACCTAAATAGAAACAATCTCATTTCAAAATTTTAGAAGCAACATAATTTTTCCATAACTCTTCTAACTGTAAAATATTTTTGGTATTTCTTTCAAAATTCAGTCTCAGCAATAGATCTTTAAAAATTTTGAAGTTCTAATGCTTTATGAGCAGGTCATATCAGGCAAGAAAACTTTTTCCTGGGAATATTTCCTCCAGTTTTCTGAGTCAGTGTAGTTTTCCTTGTACACTGCAATGATACTGTAATGTCCAATTAGCAGTATTTTTCTGAACTGACATTTTATATGAAGGAAATGTTTTTGCTATCATCTATACAAGTGCTCATTGGCCTCGGAATAATGCAAATAAAGAAACAGTTGTACATGTATTCCTGCTAATCCATGACTTCATGTTACAGTATTAATTCTACTTTTAGTAAAGTGGAATTTCCTGAATCCTGATCCTAAAAGGGGGAATCTCATGTGAGGAAAAAGAAATTATTAGCAGGAAACTCATATTTACTTACCAATACCAAATAAATGCCTTTTCTTGCACTATCCTACATTGTTTTTTCCTATCACAATCAAGGAAATTCATATGTAGAATATGCATTATATTCAAGCATCAATAGTCAGTTGGTATCTTTACCAAGCTTAAAGAAGAAAAAAAAAAAAAAAAAAAAGTGTTTCATAGTATCTGAGGAAAAAAAAAAGAATTAAAAGCTTATAAAAAGCCAAGATCTGCTGCAGTTCTACTTCTGAATGTATCCATGCACCTTAAAATAGTTATGACACTCAGTTTGGGTTGTTGTCCATATATCCCAGTCATTAGATAGTGCTGCAGGAAGTCTGCAGTATTTGTAGGCATAGGGAGAGTTTAAATGCTGATCCTAAAAGATACGTAGTTTTGCTGTATGGATGCAAAGATATGATCATAAGCAAGAAGAGATGTCACCAAGTTTCTTTATGTCCTTTTTTTACCAGGAATTTGGCACACAATAGCAAGACACTCACAAGAGACCATTAGACTCTGTTTTGTAGCAGTATCCTGCAGTGAGACACAATTGATAACATCATACATATGACATGCAGAACATCATTGGACATTGATTTTTGCCCTGTACTTATTAAAGATGCCTTAGGCAGGAAGACTCTGATCCAGATCTCAAGTCTGCCAAGACATGATCATGGTCACATGAATAGACTAGCTTGAAAATAATTACCAAAGGCTGATGCATTTTAATAAGAGTGCACTCGTGTGTTTTAAGAAAAATGAACAATATTTGTAAGAATAATTGTGTAACAAAAGAAAGAAAGAATCAAAAAAGAGAATGTAAGTCTTCTCCCTGATTTTATTAAACTTTATAACAAATTTTGATGTTCAATTTCAATGGCCATCTTCACATACACTGAGGCCTACCTTAATCCACCAATAGTTTTATTGGATATAGTTGAGTTAGCACATGTCTCACTCTGATTAAGTTCCAAAAATTGGCTGCTGTTTGAGGTTTTCCACAAATCCTGATCATCCTTCACCTTACCAGCATTCTTCCTAAATTTGAAGCTGATTTCAAAAAGACTACTTCAGCTTACCTTGTCAGTAAGAGGAGGGACCACATCATATGTCATAATCCAAATTTTACTAGCTTTGAACTTTAAATCTTTACCTATCATGAATCTTATCAGAGACAGCTTTCTTATAGTAATCAAGTGTCTTTGCTTATTTTCATTTTAACTGTCTTTCCTTATTGCCAATGTATTCATTTAAGAAGGACCTAGAAAGACCTGTCTTCAAAATGTAAATGGAAAATTTACTCTCCCTCAGGTTCTGGAGGTTGTCATATATGCAAATTACTGTACTGACTGGAGTTTAAATTTTGTAAGTATTCAAATACAGCAGACTCAAAGTTGATAAAGATAAAGGCAGTTTATCACTTATTAAGCAAATACAGAATTAATTTCTAATATTTTACATAGGAATAAAAGAGACAATGAAAGAAAACAGATATTTTCAGCTGTATGGTAGGTGCATACATTGAAGCTTTGCCAAAGTCAGGACATGCCAGCACAAAACATTTGGCATAGTCAATAAAACTCAGTGCAGGAATCCCAGGAAATAAAAATTTCAAATGTCATATTTTCATTAAGGGAAGTCTTTGTATAAAAAAAAAAATTAAAACAGCTTAGGGAGATAGACCAAAACATCATAGTCACAGCTCATTAGAATGTCCTCTTTACTAAACATCTGCAAGAACAGAACTATCCTGAGCCATGTAACAGAGCCCACAGCCACAGTGTGTATGTTTGGTGTTCTAATACATCTTGGGGCTGATTAATCCCACCAGATACAAAGAGGTTGTGATGTTGCATACATATTGTTCACGTTCCTCTAGGTGCTGCCAGGGTCTTCATCACAGCACTTTCCCATGACCAAGACATGTTTTACCAAACAATCAAACTAGACAAGCAGACACAACACTTCTGGTTTTTAATATTAACATACAAAGTCAACAAGACTTGATTATATACAAATGATTCATTGACTGTAGAGACCCTGAGCCTGTTCCTTTCCACTCAACAGTGGTTTTATGATCATCTTGAAAAGAAGGAAGTATAGAATAAAGAAAAACTGGTCAATACAATGACTTGCTGTTCTCATCATTTGTTACAAAAAGAAGAAATTTATTTAAAGGAAAAAAATATTTTGTGGACCAGGAAGCTTCAAAAAATGAAGGATGATCTCACTGATACTGCACTTTCTATCATGGCTAGAGGAAGCTGTTCATTATCAACAATTCATTTTTTAGAATGCAGCAAAACCCTAAGAAAAAAGGATCAGACATAATCCTTTGTCTAGTGATAGGAAGCCAGATGAGAAAGAACTACAATAGCAAGCATCTTATGATTTTGTTACAGAGAACAAACCCTCTGTTGAACATTTGTGCTCCTTAGTCAAAAGGACTCTCAAGAGTTAAAAAGGTTCAGGAACAGCAATTGAGTGTCATCAAACCTTTCCTTACTAATTCTCATAGACAGATCATTTTTCAAAGTCTCTTAAAATAAAGCTTTTAGTTCTCAGAAAAGTTCTTGTCAGTAATTTGGGCTGATGATAAACAAGCCTCCACTAACTACATTTAAAGACAGAAGAAAACTCTTCATATCCTAAATTATATCTGCTTAAAGTGGATGAAGGAACATAGGAATAAAAACACAATCACTATACTACCTTTTTCTTGTGAATGTGTTCCCAGCACAGTTTCTTCATATGGAGAAGCTTGTTGACCTTCTATATAGGAACTAGTAAGTCAGTCAGTTTCAAGTATTTATGAAAGCCTCATCAACAGTTTTGTTTCATTCAAGAAGAAGCTATGCTTGAACTGAATAGATCTGACTTGAGAAGAAACACCACAAACCTAATTTTTCCTTGACACCTCATTACACTCACATTCAGAATGGCAATAATCAGCACTCTGACTTCTCACTCCACCTGGAAAGAATTAATTTATCTGCTTCTCTGTGAGGTTATTACTGGCAAAAGAAATATCAATGACAAAACAGTCTTTAAAAGACCTTAAATACACAAGACCTCCTTGCAGCAGAGGGAAAAAAGTAATGGACCATGTGAAGAAATTCAGTTTACCTATGGGCTTGTTTGAAATCTCACCAGTGTGAAGTATTAAGTCATAAAAATAGATTTTACCGAGATGTTTGACTTTCTGTGATCTTGCTGAATAGCTAAAAAGAAGGGAAGCTGACACTACATACAGCCAATGAAACTGTTAATGCAGTATAGTCTTCTTTTCATAGCTAACAAAAAATACAGGCTTTTTTTTTTTTTTTCACCTGAGCAAGCCACTGTGAGAACAAGACAGGTAAGTTTTATGTTGAGGTAACTCCACAAGGGGTAGCCCCAATTAGAATACAAGTTGTGAGTCCTGTTTGCTTCCTATGGACATGAATTTGGACAAGGTGAAGGAACAGTCAGATGAGACTCAGTGAATCCACTAATGCCCCTTTCAGACCAGTAACATATAAATTTATACCATGTTTTATTATAGTCTTACTTGTCATGATCCATAAACTAACAAAATTTAGTCAACTTTGGCCTATTGGCTATAAAGCCTAGTTGAGATCTTGCAGTCCAGGTTCAAACTACATTATACAAGGCAACATGTTACCCAACCCCAGAAGACAAAGCCATGATGACCACATAGGGACAGAAGTGATCACTTAGACCTAAGTATAACAAACTTCATTATCATTCTAGGAACCATGATGATACAGCTTAGTTTACAGCGCATCCACAGTTGTTGGCAAAATTTTAATGGAGAAGAAAAAAATAATTGGCACTAGCTTCCACCTCATGGTTATACAAAGTCCATCTGTATCTCGTAATATGACTGCTTAAAACATTGTAGGAGTCTTATTCCCAACTTAAACTAGGACAAACAAGCAAGGCTTTTGTTTATTCAGCAAATGCCCAAGCTAAGATGAAAATGTATTAGAAAGAGGAAACTTTTTCTGCAGGATTCAGAGGATGATATTTGGAGGATAAATAGGTAGGGACATAGAATTATAGAATGGTTCAGGTTCAAATGGACCTTAAAGATCATCTAGTACCAAACCCCGTGACATGGGCAGGGACACCTCTCACTGGACCATGGTGCACAACACCCCATCCAACCTGATCTTGAACATATCCAATTGATGGAACATCCACAGCTTCCCTGGTCAATCTGTTCCAGTGTCTCACCACCCTCAAAGTGAATAACTACTTCCTAATTTCTAACCTAAATCTACCCTCTTCCCATTTTAAGTCATTACCTCTTGTCCTATCACTACAAGCCCTTTTTAAAAGTCCCTATCCAGCCTTCTTGTAGGCCCCCTTCAGATACTGGTAGGATGCAATAATGTCCCCCCAGAGCCTTCTCTTCTCCAGGCTGAACAAACCAAACTCTCTCTGATCATCTTCATGGCCCTTTTCTGGACCCACTCCAACCTGCTCCAACCTGCTCCATGTTCCTTGTGTTGGCTCCCTCAACCTGCTAGCCACTCCTCTTTTCATGCAGCCCAGGATATGGTTGGCTTTCTGGGCTGCACTCGCACATTGTAGGCTCATGCTGAGCTTTTCATCAACCAGCACCCCTAAGTCTTTCTCCTCAGGACTGTTCGCAATCCATACTCCACCCATCATTTACTACTTTCATGTCTTCTACTTATCAGCTGTCAGTTTTAACACAGACTGAACACGAAAAATGACCAAGAGACTCAGAGAAGCCACAGGGAGTAAAAGAAGTCATGCTCATCTCTTTTTCATATTTACTACCAACCAATACTGCAGCAACTGTCTTGCACTTACACCAGTCCTCAAGCATCCAAGTTGATACAGAAAAGTGAAAAGTCCACAGATTTCTGACACTTCTTTTGTGCCTGCCCTTTGAATACAGTGGCTGAAATTCTGTATGCCTGAAACCAAGATGCAGATAGCTTGTATGATTTATAGGTACGCAAAATCCAAGTCACAGTTTGGCCCTCAAATGTTATTAAGTAGTCTCCAAAGCAGAGCTCCTTTATACAAGACATTTAAAATTGAATGAGAAAGAACATATTGTAGAACAAACTTCTGTCCTGCCTGGGCTGAGGAGTAAGGAAGGAAGAAAAAATTAACGTCTCATTTGGCAAGAATGTTTTGCAGTTAGAAAAAAAATGGCATTTTGTGAATAAAAATAAGAAATGTCCAAGGGAATGGAGGGAAGGCACAGATTCCAACAGTGCCACAGTAGAGAGAAGGCTGTGGCTGTCATGCAACTTGCATGAAGGACACACAATACTCCAGTGAATTACAGCATAATGTGTTTTGTTTCTGCTCAGCACATTTCACATGCCCTTCATGAAAACAAAAAAGCACTGCTCAGTCTACCACTGGAAGCCAGTGAAAAGAGGCAAAAGTTGAATCCTGTCATCTGTGTGGAGGTGCATTACAACATGACAAGCATCCACAAGCAGTAAATTTGTAATGCAAAGAGGAATCATAATTCAAGGCCTGCCCCAGCGTATTTTCAGGTTAGAGCTTGAAACTGTCAGAAAGTCAATGGTTCAAAATTTTTCATCGCAGAAAAAAAACAATTTTGAAATGAGGTTGTAGGTATAGACAAGGCTGCGATGATGTGCTGCTCAGCTGTAAGCAGCACCTTTCACCTTAGTTTCAGAGATTTAATGGCTGTGGAAGATGAAGAGCAAATGCAAGAAGAGGGATCGGTGAATGAAAACAGAAAGAATGAATAAAGGTTAGTTGTGACATTCTTCTCAGGTTAAGGCCTTATTCAAAGACAAAGTAGTGTGGTGTTGAACAAAATGTTCTGGGCTGAAAGGCAAGATATTGGCTATGGTTTGCTGTGCAAGCATCACACACAAACGTGCAGCCTCTTTTGACCAACAAAGAGCTCATCTCAAGTGAAATGACTTTCAAAAGAAAATCATGGAACATTTTCATAATTGCCCTTCCTACCCATATGAAAAACACTGACTGTCATCAGAAAGGGCATAAAGCACAAATTGTTGTTCAACATTCTGCAAAACTATTAACACTTTTTTTCTGATCAGAAATTAGTACAAGACAAACTAAAAAGTGTAATGGCGACTTATATAAAAGGAATGATAGATATAAGGCCCTCCAATATCCAATTAAATACTGCCCTAACAGCAAGGTCACTGAGGCATGTCAAAATGAATTGAAATTGGAAGCTCATAAAAAGTGCCCTCTCTAGAGTGATTATTAGTTTTAGAAAGTTTCCCATTTTTAGTTCAGATAATATTCCATAATATTGATAATATATGGAGTTATATATATTAATAATACAATGTTTCTGTAAAAAGTTCTTGAACTGACATCAGTGATCTGATGACTTTTACTCTGCATGACTACAAAATGTCCATTGCTTACAGATCTTTTGAGCAGCAGAATAATAAGATAAACACATAGGTCTACAATGAAGCTGTGATTCCTGAAGTTTGGCTTTTCTGAAGATATTCTAAGAACATCTTTGCAGGTTGCTGTCACAACTCCTGATTTAGGATACTGACAAGTAAGCCAGCTTGTCACAAATGGCTAATTTACAGTGCTTAAAGAATCACTGTCAAAGGTATTGGCAAAAGTGGTTGTATTGAAATATGATGCTATAGAACTATGACTTAAAGTTCACTCTATTACTGTACTATACAAAGGATATAACCATGATTCAAAACTACCAAGAAAGGATCAAAGTTACCAAGACAAAATCTTATCATGCTATAATACAAGAATCTGCATGATATTGGTCACCTACCAAAGATCTGCACTTGGTAAGATGTGTCTCTACCTTGAGGAGCAATCTTGAGGGGTGCCCCAGCTCAGAGGGAGATCACCCCTGGCTGCTTAGCCAGGAAAGCTCAAAGAAGTCTCACTTAGGATGTGATATTTATGGAATAAAGTGTTTGGCTTGTGGTCAAATTACATGTGATAGGAAAGGTATGCAGGAGGTTCCCTGTACCTACAACTTTCTTTGTTCCTTGATAAATAAGTCTTAGAAAAGCCACCCACTATTCATGTGTTCATCACATGATCAGTGTTCCAAGCTCACATGCATCAATGCTCATCATGTCACTCTGCACCTTCATGGGTTTTCACAGAACCAACTGGAACTAGAGGAGTTCTTGGCCCATTTAGGGCTTAGGACTTTACTTCCTTTGGAGCCTGAAACAAACTTCTGCTAGTTTGGTTAAGGGGTCAAGTGCATCCATCACAGTTTCTAGGCTTATTCTTCCAATAAATTCCAGATCAGGTACAAACTTCTCTCTACTGAAAACATTAGGAGTTTCGTTATTAAGTTCAGTCATGAAAGAACTTCAATGAAACTATATAGTAAGGAAAAATACTAATTTTTTTCATTTGATTTCTTGATTATTCTACCTGCCATCTGAAGTTATTCCTAACATTTAATAAAAAGGAAGGTTCTATAGGATGTATTTCATCACCATCCTGCTGACAATGGAAGAAGCAAAAAAGAGATTAGTTAACTCTCACGGATGGTGAAGTGCTACAGAATGTAAAGCAATAGAAACATGGAGTGTGTGTGGATGGGTAGGTAAAAGAAAGTTACATAAGGAGATTCAATTTTGAATGCACATATAAGTAACTTGTTAGGTAAAAAAGCAGTTGATTTTTCACACATTTTCCAGTAGTTTCTAAATTTTTTTTTTCCCCCAGAACTCATGTAAACTATAGCTGTATTTGAGCATGGAAAATATACTAGACTTGTTAAAAACAGCTCTTATAGCTACATTCAGAAAGAAAAATGCTCCTGTCCACTGCTATAAGAGAATTACTTGAAGTTAGCTCCAGAGCTACTGGTGAACACGTAATTATTGAAGCACTGTATATTTTACTATATATTAACAATTCTCTACTATGAACCTTTTCACCCACAGCTAGCAAAGTGTTTTGTCCATACTAAGTAAGACCACATTACATTCCATTTGCCCCAACCCACTGCTTCCTTATGTGTAGAGAGCAGTGACAAGCTCTCTACAGTAGAAGGTCAGAACTGCTATAGTGGCACAAAAATCCTTTTTTTTCTGATTTTCCTTTCACCATCCTCCTTTTCCCTCTCTCCTTTGTTTTGTTCCTTAAGTGTTCATAGACCTTAAGGAATATACAAGAATGTAATTGGTGATGTATAAATGTGAAACAACCTTGTTGTACCTGTCCCTGATCCTAGAGAGCTCACAATACAGCAGAGCTATGAAGCACACACTCACTTCAGGAGGGCCAGCCGCCACAAGGGAGTGAGTCTGATGCCTCCAGCCTAGAGGAGAGGATTAAGACCAAACACCTGGCAAAGCCACAAACCTGAAGGAGAAAGAAGAACTGTGAAGGTGGTCTTACATCATGTCCCTAGACAAGGGAGCTCTGCTCCTCTTAATGGCCCTGGTAAAACTGTACTCACAGGGTGATGGAAATAGCAGCATATACAGTTGTTCAGTAAATGGTACTGAGAAACTGAAATAGCAATGTAAGGCAGCTGGGAAGGTTGTCTCCTTCAAAAAATAACTCCTTTTAAAGGATATTCTTGTGTGGTGAAGAATGTTTTCCCCAGGCTGGCAGCCTTCAAAACAAGACTATGTAAGTAGGGCATGGGCTGAAGCACTCCTGTGCCCTAGTAACACTCAACTGCTAGAAGAAGCCCCTGGGCAATGGGCATCCAGATCTAAGTTAGAGCAGACTGAGCCTTCACTCCTCCCTTGTACTCAGAAGAACCTGACTAAACCACCATTATCCTTTCATCCATTAGTCTATTATTGTCCCCATAAAGGCGCATTCCTTGTTTCCTTTGAAATTATTCCTGAAATTATTCTTTTTTGACCATTTTCTTCAACGGTTAGCCAGAGGAGTAAACTTTATTAAATCAGTGATGCCTCAGAAAAATATTGACAAAACTTGCCTGGAAAAAGGCCCATTTAAGCAATAATAACAATATGAAAGTACATGCTTTATAAGCTATTAATGCACACTATGAATGGCCTGAAGCCTCCAAGCTAAAATATGAATGTGTTTATCTGCTGGAAGTAGGTATCAACTGCATTATAAAACAGGTCAAAACGTCTCATATAAATTTTAATATCTTGTTTTAAATGTTAATTTGTTTAAGCCTTTTGAAAAACATAATTTCTACTTCACTGATTCTTTCTATTTCTTTAAATTGTTATAGGAAAAAAATAACAGGAAAAGGTGTGTCTTATTTAATTTAACATGGATCAGCTCCTCTTCCAGGTGGGAATTACCCAATTTACAAATCTTTACAGTCCATGAAGTTGCCTTTCCACTTTGACAGAGGTGGTAAGTTTTCACTCTGTTTTTTTCTCCTATCTGGTATCATACCAAATACCTGAGATTTCCAAGGCAAGGTCATATAGAAGGGACAACAGACTTCAAGGTGTGTCCTAGATTCACTGTATCTCTGAAACTGCCTTGGGGTGCCCTATGAAGAAAAACCATTGTCATTGTTATTGCCTTGAATCTTTCCCACTGTAAGAATACTTCCTTCTTACAAAACTTTCCTTAGAGAAATGGAGACAATTTACAATCAGAGAGACCATATAGCCACCTAGATGCAGAGCTGCTGGAGAAAAAAAGGCCTTCCAATCAAACAAGTTCTGGTACTCGCACTGTGTCAGTGATATACATCACCTGTCCATTAGTCAAAAGTGTAAAAGTAAATTGTGAAGGAAATTGTTCTGAAAATTGCCATCCACCTCCTCCAGAGACTTTCACCCAAAAGAATGAATAAACTCAATGTGATGGCATCACAGGCCTTCATGCATTATCTCAGGTCAGCCAGCTGAACGGAACTAGCTTTTCCTCTGCTCTTGAAAACAAAATTATGCTATGCCTATGGTACAAAAATTGTGCAAGAGCACTAAAAGACAGTAAGGTCGCTGTTAATTTTACATAAAGAAATTTAAATTTTCCTGCTCTGGTATAGCATGAAGCACGTATCATTGCATCACATGAGAAAGAAAATAAATTGTAAACAGACAAGGAATACAGTGAGAAAATAAATAAAACCATTCTACAACAATTAAGCCACAGAGAAAGATAAATTTTCTTTGCATCATTGATCCAGCTGGCTAAGGTCTTTAACTTTTGAGAGCTTAAGCCAGGACTTGTGACATAGTCTAATGGCATAAAGGAAGATCAAGAAGGATCCAGAATTGGAGCCTCTGTTTCACATTAGCATTGCTGCATATCAGGACATAATAACAACAAGGAAAAGAGGATGATCCTGTGACTGAAATACAAGACTAGGAGTGAAAAACCTTGAAACTTCCCAGCTCTGATTGAAAATTAGTAATGTGGCTTTAGGCAGAGTCTATAGTCTCCATGTTCCCACTTTCCACCTCTATGAAAAGGTGGTAACATACTTTTCCCTTCAAAGTTATACACACACAGTTTTATTCACCTGAGGGCTTCATCTGGCCTATAATATGCTAGTGTTCACATATAAACTACTCAGAAAGGCAAGGTGTCTGTTAAATAAATGAACATCATTTACTACAAGTTGATCTTTGTAAATAATTTATTGTTTTGCTGCATAAACTGAGATGTAATTTCCTCCCATTGATATATCCTTGGCCAAATGGATATAGTGTGACTCTCACAGAATACAGGAGTGATAGACCCTCTCTCTGATCCACTGAATGTCTACTCACATATTTCATGCAAAATGCAATGAAGCAAACTTGAGAGAGAGAGGGGAATCCTTGTCAATATATATAATGATGACTGAAGAGGAAAAGCACTCTGCTTTCCACACAAATTTTGACTAAACCATCACTTTAATACTAGAGCAGAGAAGGGAAGAGATGGGGAAAAAAGAAAGAAAAAGACCAGTTACCAACTGCAAAATTATACTGTGGACAACATAGTTCCTGCTATAGTACTGTTCAAAACAGCCTTTTTAATAATACAAGTAACACAGCTACCTAAAAGATCTCAGAAACACTGTAATGACCCTAAGCTGGGACTGCTTCCCCCTTCCAACAGCAGTCTTGCACTTGGCTAAAAATGGAAGAGAAAAAAATACATACAAATGCACATCTTGGTTTTTACCATGTATTTTCAGTCTTTGCATGCAATAGCCACTTGCTGTCTCCCATCTAGGACTTTGATTGCTGGTTCTCCATGACAGGGATCATTTTCATTCCCTTTCTAGCACAATGGAGTGCTCTCCATGACAGCTGTAATAGTCAAGAGCTACAGTATATGTAAACAGCAAACAGGTATTTAGAATTGGTCATTGTAATCACATTCATGCTCAGAACTGTCATTATGTGTTTGTAGATGCCACTTCCTCCATGCTACTTGGTATAAAGCCTTTGTTGTGGAGTGTCTTGCAAGCCCTGACATTGTATAGCAAGGCACCACTTCTGAGAAAGACATATGAGAAAGATGAAGGAGCAAAGAGGTAGACTTCACAGCAGGTAGATGTTAAACCACAGACAACCTATTCCCACCAATATGACTGCACATGGCAGCCTGGAAATGCTGAAGAGCTTCAAGTCTCAGCCTTGTCTTAGGCTGAAACTTGGCAACTCCAGAGGGGAAATCAGGATATGGCCAGATGTGAAGAGAGGTGAGAAAGACAAATATCCAGAGAGAGGAGAGCTGGCAGGCAGGAAACAAAACCTTGGTTTAACTACATAAAAAATTCCTGTGATGTTTCCATCTGCCTTCCTCACTATTTTGCAATTTTTCCACATTAATCATTCTACCCACAACAGGGCAACACTGCACCTCAGAGCTGAAGTCCGATGCACAGTGCTCCAGTGGAGAATCAGAGGAAAAGATCCAGGTGACTGGATTGGTGACTTGGGCATGGCTTAGCAATAGGAGAAAGGCTACAGCTTAATTCAGATGTTCTCCCCTGGGAAAAAAAAAAAAAAACAAAACAAAACAACCAAACAAACAAACAAACAAAAAAAGCAAACAAAACAAAACAAAAACACAAACAAAAAAAAAACAAAAACACAAACAAAAAAAATCCACTTCTGGTGTTTACCTCTGGACCCTAGTGTTCTGTTCCTTCTTATTCATGTATTTCAGTTTGCTCCCAGGCTTGTTCTGCAGTGAGCTTACTGGACTTCTTGATGTTGCAGTCCAGTGTCCATTCACTCAGGTTCAGGGTCACTCTGGACAGTATACATTATATTTTGTAACACTTTGATTTACCACCAAACACTCATCAAATGATACATGCCCACAAAAGCACCAGTATGGGAGTTAGCCACAGCCTATCAGAGTACTTAAGTCTCCTAACTTAATCATCTGAATGAATTTCCTGAAGAACACTGTGAACACTTCTCTGTGACTAAACTCAAGGCATTTATTCCAACTGAAATACATGAGAAATACAGACAGGCTTTCACACTGGGAGACAACCAGGACATTACCAGGACACAAGAAAAGCCGAAAAGAATATGATGTAGAATTACAGAATCTATTATTTATGTTGGACATCATTAACCATAAGTTCATTCAGGACTTTCCGCTGTAGAATCTACAAGTGTTTAGGAAACAAACTATTAAACACTTGATGGCTGAAGATAGTACTATCAATGTACCTAGTGCATTGCAAGCCAAAGATTACAAAGAACTTTTCAGGCTACAGTGAGAGTGAGCCCGGATTTCCAAACATGCTGTTAGAGTACAAAGCCTAGTTTCTCTTTGATGAGCAAAACCAATGTGAAATATAAAACAGATAATATATGCTTTTATCTCTAGCAAAAGATTCTTATGTAAATGAAAAGCCTTTAACACACAGCTTTTAGCAGGAAAAACAAAATTAGTGGTAAATTACAACTTCTTAAGCATCACATCTTAGCTTAATCAAGGTTATATTAGGAGAACAGGTCTAGCAAATTTCAAGTCACTTAGGCAGATCTGAAAATATTTCTGAAGAATTTTTTATTATTATTATTATTATTTTTCTTCCCAAAAGCTTCTGCATCCTGTGGAACAGCACTAATTCTTTTAGTAGTGATCAGCCAAAGACGTATTTAGTTTAGGATAGAAGAGTGGGAAAAAAGAAACAAAACAACACTGTAGTTCACTGACTATAACTTGCACTTTATCCTGAGGAGATCTGTCAGCACAGAGACTTTGCAAGTGTCACTGTTAGACCAAAACATTCTGATCCATTATCTCAAGAACAGTGTTGAACAGTTTCTAGGAGCAGAAAGAGTAGAAAGGCTAAGCAGAGGCAAGGCACAGAAAGAGAATTAAGGCAACAGAACCATGAAAACATGACATTTTGGAAAGATCCAAATCTGGTAGACAGTCATCAGAATAACAGAGCTTGATGGAAAGACTGGAATAAAACTCTGAAACAATAAAGGAAAAGGGCCATATCAGAAGAGAGCAAGTATTTTGAAACAGATGGCCCTTAGAAAGAGAGACAAGACCAGGAAAAAAAGAGGATGAGCAGATGTAATTGATGCCTCATCTGAATGATGGCTAGTACTAAATTCTATACTAAAACTAGGGTTGATGGGAAAAATTACATCATCACCGAGGGAAGGAATGCGTCATCACCAGAGCCCACTTACATGTCTAGACATGTACTTGGATAGCCAGAGCCAAAGACAAATTTGGAAGTCATATGGAATGCAGAGGAGTCAAAATAAATGAAGCAGAACCAGCCATATGAAAGCAGATGGTTTGATATGCTGCTGGATAGACCTGACTCCTGCCTCGATGTCACTGCAAGAGTAGTACCATAGGGATGCAGAAAGTGACTAATTAGAATAGTTCTCTGCAAGCAGATTTTTTGACCTTCCCCAATGCTTCATTTCCAGTGAGAACAGCACATCTTAAGCACATGGTTGGGATTCACTGTAAGGATTTTTCAAGAAAAGGAGCCAGTTTAGGTCGCTTCTTTTCAAACTTCCAGACAGAGTGAAATCTTAATTCTGCCAGGGACTAGACACTAAGAATTCCCTGCTCCTTTATTTTTTATTTTTCAGGGTCCTTCTCTTCTCCTCTCTTTTCAAAGGCCCAACGCCTCTGAAACTTTTAGTGACTGATTCAGCACTGAATTAGCTACCACTGAAAGTTCAAATGCAAACACAAGTGGGACTGTCAGAAATTGTCATGCCTGGAATTCCCCTATACATTTGAAGCTTAATAAACTGCAGTATCCCAAAGGAATTACTGACCAAACTACCTAACCTCCATCTATTATCCTCTTTCTGGCCATGAAGAACAGCATGTGAAGCATACACAGACTTTCAGTCCAATAAAATTCCATAAGAACTAAAAACATATTAGCAGAATCAGCTTCCTTTTCTGGTTTCAGTTCAGGTCACAGCCATGAGCGTAGCAACACGCATACTCCGTAATTCCAGTTCTCCACAGCAAGCTTGCTATCTCTGCACTGAGGATTCAATTGGTTAAACCAGAAAGTATCTTCCAGAAAATCTCTCAGTTAGTTAGTCCCTGAAACCAACACGCTTCTCATATTAATCTTTTCTTATTTAAGGAAAAACCTCAATATGACTCCAAATGGTACACAACAATATTTCCACCCACACTAGAATTTTTTCACAACCTGTGTTCATTCTTTTTTCATTTGAACCCTACTCTCAGAGGCCTAGCATTTCTAGAGCCCTTGGGAAGTAACAGCTACAGGCACTGGCTAGATTTTTTGGTTATAACAGGATTGACAATAAGGTAGAGAGCAGCAAAATCCTTGTTCTTCCAATCACTTTTTTTTTTTTTTTTTCCCCAGAACATGATCTCAGCTATCTTTACTTGCCAAGAATCTTTGCTGTAGGACTAGGACATCATCTTGTAACTACACAGTATTCAGACTCTCCCTCCGTCTTCACTGCTCTATAGCAAAAGGATCTGCAAAGAACAACAAGGCAGTATCCCTGTTAAGAAAGAGAACCATACTAAACCTTAAATTTCATCACATGGCTGGTTCTAATCACATCATGTGACAGAGAAAAGCAAATACAAATGACTGGATGCTAGAATAGGTGAGTAAAGTAGAACCCCACATACACCTCTGTGCATGCTGTTAGCAGTCATATCACCAAACTAACATATTTTAAGAGAAAAATTGCTATTTGACTAGCTACTATGCACAACAGGCTGCAAGGTAGGCCAGTGCTCAACACTCACAGTGTATAAATGTGGTTTAAAAAGCCCTCTCAGAATCTGCTTGTAGTAGGTCTGGAACATCAACATTTGCCTCTCCAGAACTGAATTACTCACAGAACATTTCCTATTCTTGTGGAACATTCTTAAGGACTGTTATATTCTCCCGCTTGAAAACATCAGAGAGGAAATGCTTAGAGAGGTATCTTAGCCAAGCTAAGTGCAGCTTTGCAGTGGCCTTCAAAGGCAGGGTTTCATCTTGAAAATCTTTTCATTCTTTATTTTGACTGGAGGAAGAGGAAAATATAATAGTTCGCTATGAAACATGAATTATCCGACTATGTGAAGTTGTCTGTGTCTGCATAGGGAATCTTGGCTCTTGTAGTCTGCTTATAGGGAGACGTTTACTGCTTGAAATGAAAACCAGGGAACAGAAAAAAGAACCCAGACTCTCAGTCTAATATGGAGGCTTCCAGGGTCAGTTTTCTCAGATGTGTCACCTAAGCTACAAGAGAGTAGAAATCATGTTAAACTTCTGTACATCTCTTCAGAGCCTTCACTTTAGACAAAAATGATTGGTATGAAATTTATTTTGGATGATAAACACACAGTAAGAAAGATCAGCCCAAGTAAACAGTTTTAAGAAATGGAAATGCAGCAACTGTGAGAAAACAAGTCATGCATCCTTCCAGATGATCTTACATCCTTTCCACACATGCACAGAGATAGAATATAACTCACAAAAATGTAGCACTTCCATGACAGTACAAATCAGTTTCTTCGAAAAGAGTAGGAGGATGTAGGAGGAGAAAGACAATGATTATTTATACCTTCTGAACCTGGCAATGAAAATAAAAAAATAAAAAAAAAAAAAAAAAGGAAAGGGAAGGAAAGGAAAGGGAAGGGAAAGAGAAGGGGGGAGAAGGGGGGAGGGGAGGAGAGGGAAAGGAAAGGGAAAGGGAAAGGGAAAGGGAAAGGGAAAGGGAAAGGGAAAGGGAAAGGGAAAGGGAAAGGGAAAG